>JZKD02S1830546.1:43716-70099 GCA_000966675.3 Picea glauca
CTCTTCAATAAAATAAAATAATTTTCAAAGTATAATCCATTTTAAAAATATAATATATTAATATGATACACTATATTAATCTCTAACTATATAAAAATGTAAATAGTATATGATATTGATAATGATTAATGTCCACTAAGATAGAATTGGTCTATCAGACCTTAAGAGGGTAAGTGATTACTTGTGATTCTTTAGAATTTTGTTTATGTGCTAGAAAACATTAAGAGAAGCTTTCCAAGGTCACCATACTTTTGTTGAGTTAAGAGGTTAGGAAGGTTGGTAATGTGATAAATATTTTGAAAAAGAGATCTGATATGGGTATAGGCTGGACAATTTAAGAGAAAGTTCTTTTCATCTTCAACCTTTTTATTGTCACAAAGGTGACAAACTCTTTCATCCCATAGCTTTTTAGGATATGACCAACGCGTAGGTTCACGGAGCTCATGAGAATTTGTTCTTATCTTAGCAATGCTTATTTTTTTCTTTACCATTGATGAAATAGATAAATAATTTTGATCTTCTAGATTAGGGTTGATTACATCTTTATAATATCTTAATTTTCTTTTTTCCTCTAACTTTTTATCACACCAAAATTTCTCCTTAAATTTTAATTTGACTTTTTTTTAATAGTATCTTTATTCTGCAAAATGATTTCTTCCATGATTCCCCAATAGTTTAGTCAAGATCGGGCGTCTTTATGCCATCCTCGCTTGAGACGATGGTGGTTATGAATTAATTTTGAAGCAATTTTAGGTAGCCTCTTGTCTTCCATGTTGTTTAACTTGGTATTATACATTAGGTATCTAGTCATATCCATTCTCTCAATGGGGGAAAGGTTTGTTTCTAGGAGGGGGATGGGATAGCGTGTATTTTGTTTAATTTTGAGATTATAGGTTATAAAATTCTTTTGTATTTGATCTATATTTCTCTAGGATTGACCAAAGATACTACAGCCCCACACTTCACATCCATAAAAAGTAACACGTGTAACAAGAGTCTCAAAGAGGAGTTTCGATGCAGGAGCATCGCCCACGAC
This sequence comes from Picea glauca, assembly GCA_000966675.3. NCBI lineage: Eukaryota > Viridiplantae > Streptophyta > Pinopsida > Pinales > Pinaceae > Picea > Picea glauca. The sequence continues at coordinate 44,753 of JZKD02S1830546.1, forward strand.
AAGCGAGCCAGCATGGAAGGCAATGAACAATTGTACAAGCCAACAAAATGTTTTGAATTTCCATTCAAGAGGATGCGCCAATGTATAAATGATGCATTTATGAAAGCACCTTTTGTATGTTGTATCAGACCTCGAGCCATACACTCTTGTCTGAATTAGATAGGATGCATTTAATAGATTTAATGCAGGTAGATAGATTTTATTTCCAAATTAGACAGTTTTAGATGGAAGGAGGGAAAACGGATATAGACACCCTCGATTGTATCATTGTAACATTATTATTCAGAATCAAGCATTCAAAAGAGAAGAGAAAACAGGGAAATTGTGAAGAACGCCCATGTACAGATGTGTTGAATTAAAAGAATGGAATTCTGATTCAAATTCATGGCTGGTGTTGTTTCTCTGTGTATGTTGTTTATGTGCTCATGAATGTTTGTTTTCTGGTGATGCATTTGCTTTGTATATGCTATGCATGTGATTTCAGGTTTTAGCTGAAGTCAGGAAGGGAAGAGAATAAGTTTCAATTGTTTCTCTATCTAAGCCAGGAGATTCCTGCAAAGCTTGCAGTTGAATTCATCTGCAAGGAGTGCGTTGATGAAGTCTCAATAGTTTAACCTTTATTCTCATTTACCCAGGAGTGGAATTGAGTTGTTGAAGCCGTGCAAGGAGTGCGTAGAGTCGAAGGGATTCAACACTTAGGAGTTGTTGAAAGATTGCGCAAGGGGTGTGCATAAATTCCTCTGAAGGAGTCAGAGTAGAGAAGCTAAGGAGGTTTAGAACCTTTGTAGGTATCGTCAAAGAAGAGCACAAGAAGTGTGCCGTGAACATTTCAAGGAAGAGTTTTTAGTACAGGTGTGGAAGGCAAGTGGGAGAGGAAACACTTAGTCATTTTAAGAAATCCTCGAGGAGGAGGAATCGGTAGCCAGGATCCACAGAGGAGATTGACGAAGTTCCGTCAGCTGTCAGATCTTTGGAAAGTTGCACAGGATTTAAGCCTAGTGAATAAGAGAAGGAGTCAGGGAGCCATCAGGACTTGACTCATCGAAAAATCGGGGTTCCCGGTGACGAGAGAACTGTGACCGCGGGAGTCGTGAAACTCTGAATCACGATGAACACACAGAGCTACAAGGTCACCGCAGAAGACAGGTGTCATCGGGGTTCAGGACTTGGAGATTCTTGTGAGTTTGTGTAATGGGAATCGCAATTTCTCAATCGCACGGAAGTCCGAGCCATAGGCACTGGAGAGGAGGATAGGTGTCGGAGAGGTCAACCTTTGCAGGGGTCAACGCAAGGTGGCATCGGGAATCGGAGAATCAGGAATTTCGAGGGCGCGAGTTTCGCGCATATCATTTCCACGAAGTCCGAAACTTCGACGGGAGCAGGCTGTGGTCTCGTGGAACGGCAGGTCATATGTGGAAGGGGATAACCTGAAGGGGCTTGGAGTGGAGAAAAGCGCCATCACGAATCAGGGTTCGAAGATTCTTGGTACCAGCGAGACGCGACATCGCATATGCCGACTTCCCGATAGGGAAATCCCTGACAAGAATGAAGAAGTATCAGCATTGAGACCCATTGGGTTTCAGGGTTTTGGATAGCACGAGGAACGTGCCCATGAGTTTTGTGATAATGCGAAACCCGATCTCCCAATAAGGCAAAGAGGAGATCGCAGGGAAAGAGTTCTGTGGGTATTGAGAGATCCCGATAAGGGATCGAAAGAACCTTGAAGTTCTTCAGGCCGAGAGAATAAGAAGGTCCTAAGGAGGCGGACGTGCTCAGTGGAGTGCGGACTGCGTTAGAGTGGTATCAGAGCAGGTCATATCTTTTGCTTTCTGTAGCAGAAGAGAAGGAGTAAATTCGCCATGCCACCCAGGAGGGAGAGAAAGTCACCTGACCCAGAAGACAGGGAGGTGAGAAGAAGAGGCAGGCCGGTAGGAAATCCAAAACTGGAAAGGCAAATGAGAGATCTTCGAGCAAGACTAGAATATATGGAGGCAACGCAGAGACGCACAGCCAATGCTGGAGATTTAAGTGACTCTGAGGGCGAAGCTGAAGCTGAACGACAGGGAGAAGTTGCAGCTGAAGATGCAACCAATGAATGGTTAACTAAGGTTATCGCTCGAATGAGTTTAAAGACGAAAATGGACATTCCAGTCTATGAAGAAAGTCTGGATGCAGAAGAGCTGTTAGATTGGATTAGGGCTCTTGACACCTACTTCGACTATGAAGACATCGAAGAGGATAAAAATGTAAGCCATGTTGTCAAAAAATTAAAGGGACATGCAACACTACGGTGGGATGAGGTTCAGGTAGATAGGTGTTCCAAAGGCAAGCAAAAGATCAAAAACTGGGATCGAATGATTGCAAAGATGAAGGCGAAACTCATCCCAAGGGATTACCAAATCACACTGTTCAGGAGAATGCAAAACCTGAGATAGAAATTAATGACAGTGAAGGAGTATACCGAGGAGTTTTACAAGCTCAACATCAAAGTAGGTCATTGGGAGAGCGATGATGAAAAAGTTGCCAGGTATATGAATGGCCTGAGGTATGAAATTCAGGATGAATTAAGTATGGAAACCATCCGAACAGTTGAGGATGCTTATTAGATGGATTTAAAAGCTAAAGAAAAGATAAGATGAAAGCAAGGACAGTGAGGGCAAGGTAGGAGTCATCCCAGGGGCAAGACAGTTGCCCAGGAGAAATATCAGAAGCCCAAGGAAGAATGGAAGAAACCTCAGAGTAAGGTTGAGAGAGGTGGAACCTCACTGCGAGGACAACAATATGTTGAACAGAGGGTGCAGCATACAGAGCAGGGTGGCGGTTATGCTGGCACAAACAATTTTACTCGTACTCGAGGTAGAGGAAGAGGTCGAGGAGGAGTTATCACATGTTTCACATGTGGAAAAAATGGGCACAAGTGATTCGAGTGTCCAGAGAAAAAGAAGGACATCGGAGAAGCTCACATCACTGAAGCTCAGAAGCGTGATGATGAGAATGAAGATGCAGAAGGTGGAAGATCGCTCAGAATGCATAAAGTTCTTTTGACACCCGAGAAGGAGGTGGAACCCTTAGTCCAAAGGACCCAATTGTTTAGGACAGCTTGCAAGACTAAGGATAGGGTGTGCAAGGTTATCGTAGATAGTGGAAGCACAGATAATCTCATTTCAATCGAGATGGTGGAGAAACTAGCATTGGAGACAACTAATCACCCGAGTCCATACAAGGTTTCGTGGCTACATAAAGGACACCAGGTGAGTGTTACGGAAAAATGCTTGGTTGAATTTAAGTGTGATGTCATTCCCATGGATGTATGTCATCTATTTCTAGGTAGACCATGGAAATATGACAGAAATGTGATTCATGATAGAAGAATGAACACATATACCCAGGAGAAAAATGGGAGAACCCATATGTTGCTTCCGATAAAGGATAAGGAGGTAAAGCCAGAAGTAAACAACACAATACTTCTCATGAGTGGGAAGGATCTTCTTATAGAGATGGAGAAGAAGGAAGATCCACATTTCTTTGTGGTCAGAAAGCCAAGAATTATTTTGACTAGCACAAGAGTGGACGACTTACCAGATGAGATTCAGGAACTGTTGGAGGAGTTTGCTGACATTGTGGTAGATGAATTACCTCATTCATTGCCACCAATGAGGAGTGTGAGTCATCATATTGATCTCATACCAGGAACCATTTTACTGAACAAGGCTGCGTACAAATTAACACCACAAGAAAATGAGGAGGTCAAGACGCAGGTCCAGGATTTGTTGGACAAAGGATTGGTTAGAGAAAGTATGAGTCCGTGCGTTGTTCCGACCGTGCTTAGTTCAAAGAAAGATGGAGGTTAGAGAATGTGCACCGACTCAAGAGAGATCAACAAAATTACCATTAGGTACAGATTTCCACTACCGAGAATGGATGATCTGATGGATTGCCTGAGTGGGGCAAATTATTTTTCAAAAATTGATCTAAAGAGCGGATATCATCAGATTCGCATGAGAGAAGGTGATGAATGGAATACAACATTCAAGAAAAATGAAGGTTTGTACGAATGGCTGGTCATTCCATTTGGTTTGACAAATCCACCTAGCACCTTCATGAGATTGATGAATGAAATCCTGAAGGATTTCATCGGGAAATTTGTTGTCGTATATCTGGATGATATACTGATTTTCAGCAAGACAAAGGCTAAACATTTGAAACATTTGGCCATTGTGATGAGAAAGCTATAGCAGGAGAAGTTGTTGATTAATATGAAGAAGTCCTCATTTATGAAGACAGAGCTCATTTATTTGGGTTTTGTTATTTCAGCGAATGAATTGAAAATGGATCCAAGTAAGGTGGAAGTGATTAAGAATTGGCCATCACCCAGAAATGTTTTTGAGGTGAGGAGTTTCCATGGTTTGGCTAGTTTCTACCAAAAGTTCATTAGGAATTTTAGTGGAATTAGCACAACAATGATGGATACAGTGAAGAAGCGGCATAAGACTTTTCACTAGACAACAAAGGCTGAAAAGAGCTTCAATCTGTTGAAGCGAAAGATCATAGAGCAACCAGTGTTGGTGTTGTCAGATTTTAAGAAGATGTTTCAAGTGAAATTTGATGCAAGTGGCTTTGCCATAGGAGCGGTCTTGAGCCAAGAGGACGGACCAATTGCATATTACAGTGAGAATTTGGATGAGGAAAAACTGAAATACTCCACATATGATAAGGAATTTTATGCTATCATACAGGCGTTGAAGAAGTGGAGGCATTACTTGATCCCAAAAGAGTTTGTATTGTATAGTGATAATAATGCATTACAGTTTGTGACTCAACAAGAAAAGCTGAATTAGAAACATGTAAAATGGGTAGAGTATATGCAGAATTTTACATTTGTCATTAAACACATTTCAGGGACTGCTAACAAAGTGGCTGATGCTTTAAGCAGGAGTGTTTGTTGTTGCAGGAGTTCCGAGTCAAAACATTGGGTTTTGAAAATCTAAAGGACATGTATGCAGGTGATGCAGATTTTGTAGAGGCATACGAGGCAGCTGAGAATCCAGGTCTCAGAGATAGAACCCCATGGATAGATTACCTGATTCAGAATGGATTGTTGTTCAGAGGCAACCAGTTATGCATTCCAAATTGCTCCATGAGGGAGAATTTTCTAAAAGAGAAGCACAATGGAGGCTTGGCAGGACATTTTGGCCAAGACAAGACCTTTGCGAAGCTGAGTGAGTCATGTTTTTGTCCATGCATGTGAGAAGATGTCAAGAGGTTTGTAGACAGGTGTCGAATTTGTCATCATTCAAAGGGGAGAAAGCAGAATGCAGGGTTGTATCAACCATTGCCCATACCTGAGAGGCCATGGGAGGCAATTAGCATGGATTTTGTATTGGGTTTGCCGAGGATGAAAAGAGGTGTTGATTCCATCTTTGTAGTGGTGGATAGGTTTTCAAAGATGGCATGCTTCATTCCATGCCAGAATACCAGCGATGCGACGCACATCGCAATTTTTTTTTTCAAAGAGATTGTTAGACTCCATGGATTGCCGAGAAGCATAGTTTCAGACAGGGATACTAAATTCATAGGGAATTTTTGGAGGACGCTATGGAAGAAGCTAGGAACTAACTTGGCATTTAGTTCAGCTTATCATCCATAGACAGATGGAGAAACGGAAGTGGTCAACAGGAGTCTGGGAGACTTATTGAGAAGCCTGGTGATAGAGTACCATACCAGTTGGGATAGCATATTACCATAGGCAGAGTTTGCATACAACGATTCGGTCAATCGGAACATAGGAAAGAGTCCATTTGAGATTGTATATGGCAGGCAGACGAGGGGAGTATCTAAACTCAGGGATTCAGAGCAGAGTGCTACTAGCAGCGCTAGTGTAGAAGAGTTCGCTGAAGCTATGAAGGAACTTCACGGCAAGGTGAAGCAGCGGCTGATTGATTCAAATCAGGAATACAAACACAGAGCGGATCAACATAGGAGACAAATTCAATTCGAGGTTGGTGATCTAGTTCTGGCACATCTGAGGAAGGAAAGGTTCCCAATGGGGAACATACAACAAGCTAAAGATGAAGAAAATTGGGCCATGTAGAGTCCTGAAGAAACTGGGCGAAAATGCTTATGAGATTGAATTGCTGGATGACATCGGAATATCTCCGACATTCAATGTCTCAGACTTATATCCATATAAAGCTGAGGAAGCAAGAGCTGGAAATGATGAGAAGCCAGAAGTCCAGTGGCGGAAGAAGATGCCGATTGTAGAGAAGCCGCAAATGGAGCGTATATTGGACAAGCGAGTAGGTAAAAAGACTAGGAGGAAAGAATACTATGAGTACCTGGTCAAATGGAAGAATCACCTAGTGGAGGATGCCAGCTGGGAGATAGAAGCAGTAATTCAAAGGCATGGACAGACCGTGCAGGATCTCATGGACAGGAGCCCATGAAATCTTTCAAGTCGAGGAGTATGATGCAGGAGCATCGCCCACGACAAGCGAGCCAGCATGGAAGGCAATGAACAGCTGGACAAGCCAACATAATGTTTTGAATTTCCATTCAAGAGGATGCGCCAATGTATAAATGATGCATTTATGAAAGCACCTTTTGTATGTTGTATCAGACCTCGAGCCATACGCTCTTGTCTGAATTAGATAGGAGGCATTTAATAGATTTAATGCAGGTAGATAGATTTTATTTCCAGATTAGACAGTTTTAGATGGAAGGAGGGAAAACGGATATAGACACCCTCGATTGTATCAATGTAACATTATTATTCAGAATCAAGCATTCAGAAGAGAAGAGCAAACAGGGAAATTGTGAAGAACACCCATTTATAGATGTGTTGAATTAATAGAATGGAATTCTAATTCAAATTCATGATTGGTGTTGTTTCTCTGTGTATGTTGTTTATGTGCTCATGAATGTTTGTTTTATGGTGATGCATTTTCTTTGTATATGTTGTGCATGTGATTTCAGGTTTTAGCTGAAGTCAGGAAGGGAAGAGAATAAGTTTCAATTGTTTCTCTATCTGAGCCACGAGATTCCTGCAAAGCTTGCAGTTGAATTCATCCGCAAGGAGTGCGTTGATGAAGGCTCAGTAGTTTAACCTTTATTCTCATTTACCCAGGAGTGGAATTGAGTTGTTGAAGCTGTGCGAGGAGTACACAGAGTCGAAGGGATTCAACACTTAGGAGTTGTTGAAATATTGTGCAAGGGGTGAACATAAATTCCTCTGAAGGAGTCAGAGTAGAGAAGCTCAAGAGGTTTAGAACCTTTGTAGGTATCGTCAAAGAAGAGCATAGGAAGTGTGTCGTGAACATTTCAAGGAAGATTTTTTAGTGTAGGTGTGGAAGGCAAGTGCGAGAGGAAACACTTAGTCATTTTAAGAAATCCTCGAGGAGGAGGAATCGGCGGCCAGGATCCACAGAGGAGATTGACGAAGTTTCGTCAGCTGTCAGATCTCAGGAAAGTTACGCAAGATTTAATCCTGGTGAATAAGAGAAGGAGTCAGGGAGCCATCGGGACTTGACTCATCGAAAAATCGGGGTTCTCGGCGACGAGAGAACTGTGACCGCAGGATTCGCGAAACTTTGAATCACAACGAACACACACAGCTACAGGGTCACCGCAGAAGACAGGTGTCATCGGGGTTCGAGACTTGGAGAGTCTCATGAGTTTGTGTAACGGGAATCCTAATTTCCTGAAACGCGATTTCCCGATCGCACATAAGTCCGAGTCATAGGCACTGGAGAGGAGGAAAAGTGTCAGAGAGGTCAACCTTTGCAGGGGTCAACGCAAGGTGGCATCGGGAATCAGAGAATCGAGAATTTCGAGGGCGTGAGTTTCGCGCATATCATTTCCATGAAGTCTGACACTCCGATGGGAGCAGGTTGTGGTCTTGTGGAATGACAAGTCATATGTGGAAAGGGATAACCTAAAGGGGCTTGGAGCGGAGAAAAGCGCCATCATGAATCAGGGTTCGAAGATTCGTGGTACCAGCAAAATGAGACATTGCATATGCCGACTTCCTGATAGGGAAATCCTCGACAAGAATGAAGAAGTATCAACATTGAGACCCATTGGGTTTCGGGGTTTTAGATAGCACGAGGAACATTCCCACGAGTTTCACAATAACGCGAAACCCAATCTCCCGATAAGGCAAAGAGGAGATCGCAGGGAAAGAGTTTTGTGGGTATTGAGAGATCCTGATAAGGGATCGGAAGAACCTTGAAGTTCTTCAGGCTTAGAGCATAAGAAGGTCCTAAGAAGGCAGACGTGCTCAGTGGAGTGCAGACTGCGCCAAGTTTCTTCTTATCCCAACTCCAAAGATCAACTGATTTACAATTATTTTCAAGCCCATAATAAGCTTTTCATTCCCCAATAATCATTTTCTCAATGCTATAACTCCAATTGATCTTGTGGCGAATATCAGTTCCAAGATATTTGTATGATGTCACTTCCTCCAATTTTTTGTTGTCATATACAAAGTTATCATAAGGGATCTTATTGGATTTAATAATCATGATCTTAGTCTTATCAGTATTAACAATCATACCCATATTGGAGCAAAATTCCTTGAGGATTCTTCGTTCGTTTTCAAGATCACGGGGACTCCTTGACATGAGAACGATATCATTGGCATAAAGAAGAAGATTAAATAATATACTAGTGAGAGTAGGTGATGCAGGAGCATCACTCACTCACCAAGCGAGCCAACGTGAGGAGCAGAAAAGACAGCTGGACAGCGCCATCATACATTTTGAATTACTTTGGGATTGTTGCGCCACTCTTTAATGAAGGCATTCATAAAGAAGCGCACTTGTATTGTAAAGGGGACCCTGAGCCTTTAATCTGTCGTCCTTAGTATATATGAAGGAGTTTAATAGATTTAATGCTGTTAGATAGGTATTAATTGTAGATTTGATAGTTGTAGAATTCAAGAGGGCAAACAGAATATAGGCACCCTCCTTTGTATCATTGGGGGATTATTATTGAAGCATTCAGGGGAGAGGAGCAAGCAAAGAACCTATGAAGAACACCCATGTACAAATTGAATTAATAGAAGAGGAACTTTGATTCAAGTCCATGGTTTTGTTGTTTTCTCTGTGATGATATTATGCTCATGAATGTTTGCTTTCTGCCATATATTTTCTTTGATGTGCTATATATGTGATTTCATAGTTGAAATGAAAACTAGGAGAGAAGGAAATTAGTTTCAATTGTTTCTTTGTTCTGAGCCAAGAGATTCCTGCATAGAGTGCAGTGAAATTTGTCCGCAAGGAGTACGTGACTGCAGGGTTCAGACAGAGAGAACATTTGTGCTAAGTTCCCGGAAGTGCAAGGTCGGTATCAGAGGCATGCAAAGAGTGCAGGATGAATTCGAAGCCTCAGTAGCTAGTCTGAGCAAAAGAGGGCCCAGACTGCTATTGCCAGAAGCACACAAAGTCTGGAAGACTCAACACTTGGAGAGTTGTTGGAGGTCTAGCATGAGAGTGTGCGCAAAGCTCTCTAAAAGAATCAGAGTTAGCAAGCTCAGTAGGAATAGTTCCTTCGTGATACTGTGGAGACGGACCAAGTCGAAGGTTTGAGTGGGCCGAAGCATTGGAGCAAAGAAACTCCTTACGGAGGAGGAATCGACGACCAGGTCCTACAAGGAGAGACTCACGAAGAACCACTGACTGTCAAATCTTAGCAAAGTTGCACGGGAGTTAGCCTTTAGGCGTAGGAAGAAGGGTCGAGGGTCATCGGGGTTCAGTCTTTAGAGTTTGCGGAGGTAAGAATTTATACTTTTTGAAATCACGAGTAGTTATTTTTCGATACAATCGGAGCCGTCGATCCTCGCGAGGACACGTGGCACACGATCTGGAGGAGTCGGGACTCGGCATATCGGGAGTTAGAGCATCAAGCAGTTGGAACGGAAGTCACGATATCGCGATTCGCGATATCCCGCGAGGATCACAACCATTGATCGCAGGGACGCGTGTCGGGAAATCCCATCATATCAAGGTTTAGAGAATCGGGGTTCTCGACAAGCGAGAACTCTTGTAGGACAGATTCACGATCCGCAAAATCTCAAAGGTGACATGGCAGTGTGGGACCCCGGAAGCTAGTGGAATACAGGTGGCTTTGTATTAGGGAATCGGCACATCGGTGCTCGAAGGTTTGAAATCCAAAGTGTTGACATCGCGAATAGCGATATCTCGATAGGGAAACCCCCGACAGGATCGAGAACGTTGACCTTTGACCCATAAGGGTTCGGGGTTCTGATTTGCACGAAGTGCTTGTTTGTAAATTTCGCGATAACGTAAAGCTCGATTTCCCAAGGAGATTGCGGGAGATCGTTAGAGTATCCTGTGGGTGACCTAAGGTCCCGATACGGGATTTGGAGGGCATTTTAGCTCTTCGGGCCTGAGTGAAAGAAGGTCTTGGTGATCGTGATCGTTCTCTGGGGAAGCGGGGTGAGTAGCATCAGAGTGGTATCAGAGCGGGGTAAGTTCTCCGTTTTTTGTAATAGAGAAGGAGAAAGAAGAATACATCATGCCGCCAAGAAGGGAGAGACAGTCACCAGATCCCGAAGACAGGGAGGTGAGAAGAAGAGGTAGACCAGCAGGAAATCCAGAAATGGAGCACCAGATGCGAGATCTCTGAGCGAGACTCGAAGAGATGGAGACTGCGCAAAGACGGGGAGTTGGTGCAGGGGATCTTAGTGATTCTGAGGTGGAAGAGGAAGATGGACATGCAGAAGAAGTCACAACATAAGATGCATCAACAGAACGGTTGATCAAAGCCATTTCTAGGATGGGCTCCAAGACCAAAATGGACATTCCAGTCTATGAAGGAAGCCTGGATGCATAAGAGTTGTTGGAATGGATCAAAGCTCTTGACACGTATTTCGATTACGAGGATATCGAAGAGGACAACAAGGTAAGACATGTTGTTACCAAGTTAAAGGGACATGCAACATTATGGTGGGACGAGCTACAGGCGGATAGACGTTCCAAAGGCAAACAAAAAATCAAAAGCTGGGATCGGATGATCGCAAAGATAAAAGCAAAATTCATCCCAAGGGATTATCAGATCACACTGTTCAGGCGAATGCAGAACCTGAGGCAGAAACTGATGACAGTTAGGGAATACACTGAAGAGTTTTACAGACTCAATATCAGAGCAGGTCATCGGGAGAGCAATGATGAGAAGGTGGCGAGATATCTGAATGGTCTGAGATATGAAATTCAAGATGAATTAAGCATGGTAACCATCAGAACTGTTGAGGATGCTTACCAGATGGCTCTAAAAGCCAAGGAGAAGCTAATCCGAAGACAAGGACAGCGAGGGCGAGGTAGAAGTCAACCTAGAGGCAAGGCAGTTGCCCAAGATAAATATCAGAATACCAAGGAGGAGTGGAAGAAACCTCAGGGTAAAGTTGAAAGAGGTGGAACCTCACAGAGGCATCGATATGCTGAGCCGAGGAGGCAGCATACAGAGAAGGGTGGCGGTTATGCTGATGCCAACACATTTCCTCGTACCAGAGGTAGAGGAAGAGGACGAGGAGGAATCATCACATGTTTTACATGTGGAAAGGATGGACATAAGGCTGTTGATTGTCCAGACAGGAAACCGGACAAAGGAGAAGCTAACATTACTGAGGCACAGAGGTGTGATGTTGAGACAGAAGATGCAGACAGCAGAAGGTCACTTGGGATGCATAAAATTCTTTTGACACCCGAGAAGGAGGTGGAAAGCTCAGTACAAAGGAGAAAACTGTTCAGGATATCTTGCACAGCCAAGGGCTGGAAATGCAAAGTCATTGTGGACAGCGGAAGCACCGATAATCTCATTTCGACCGATATGGTGGAGAAGTTAGAGCTGGAAACAACTAAGCACCCGAGTCCATATAAAGTCTCATGGCTACAGAAAGGACACCGGGTAAGTGTCACTAAACAATGCTTAGTTAAATTCCAGATAGGTAATTATAATGATGAGATTCTGTGTGATGTTATTCCCATGGACGTATGTCATATATTGTTGGGTAGACCATGGCAATATGACCGAAATGTGATTCATGATGGGAAGATGAACACATATACACTAGAGAAGAATGGGAGAATCCATAAATTGCTTCTGATAAAAGATAAGGAAGTGAAACCGGAAGTAAGCAGCACAATACTTCTCATGAGTGGGAAGGAGCTTCTCCCAGAGATGGAGAAGAAAGAAGATCCACAATTCTTTGTTGTCAGGAAGCCGAGAATTGTCCTAACTAGCACAAGAGTGAATGACTTACCAGACGAGATTTGGGAACTGCTGGGAGAGTTCGTTGATATCATCGTGGATGAATTACCTCGTTCGTTTCCACCGATGAGGAGTGTGAGTCACCACATAGACCTCATACCTGGAGCAATCTTGCCGAATAAAGCTGCGTACATATTGACACCTCGAGAGAATGAGGAGGTCAAAAGGCAGGTATAGGATCTGCTGGACAAAGGACTGGTGAGGGAGAGCCTCAGTCCGTGTGTTGTTCCGACAGTGCTAAGTCTGAAGAAAGATGGAGGCTGGAGGATGTGTACAGACTCCAGAGTGATAAACAAAATTACCATCAGGTACAGATTTCCACTACCGAGAATGGACGATCTGATGGATTGCCTGAGTGGGGAAAGTTATTTTTCGAAGATTGATCTGAAGAGCGGATATCATCAGATTCACATGAGAGAGGGTGATGAATGGAAGACAACATTCAAGACAAACGAGGGTTTGTATGAATGGATGGTCATGCCGTTTGGTTTGACAAACGCGCCAAGCACATTCATGAGGCTGATGAATGAAGTCCTGCGAGAATTCATCGAAAAGTTTGTCGTTGTATACCTGGACGATATACTGATTTTCAGTAAGACCATGGCTGAACATTTAAAGCATTTGGCTATTGTGATGAGAATACTGCAGCGAGAGATGTTGTTGGTCACATGAAGAAGTTCTCCTTCATGAAGACAGAGCTCATTTATTTGGGTTTTGTCATATCGGCGAATGAGTTGAAAATGGATCCTGAGAAGGTGGACATGATCAAGAATTGGCCATCACCGAGAAATGTTTTCAAGGTGAGGAGTTTCCATGGTTTGGCTAGTTTCTACAGGAAATTCATCAGGAATTTTAGTGGGATTAGCGCAGCAATGATGGACACCGTGAAAAAACGACATAAAGTTTTTCATTGGACAGTAGAGGCTGAGAAGAGCTTCAATTTGTTGAAGCGAAAGATAACGGAGCAACCAATTCTGGTGTTGCCTGATTTCAAGAAGACATTTTAGGTGAAATGTGATGCCAGTGGATATGCTATAGGAGTGGCCTTGAGTCAGGAGGACAGACCAATGGCATATTTCAGTGAGAAATTGGACGAAGCAAAGCTGAAGTACTCCACATATGATAAAGAGTTTTATGCCATCATCCAGGCCTTAAAGAAGTGGAGGCATTACTTGGTACGCAAGGAATTTGTATTGTACAGCGATAATCATGCATTGCAGTTTGTGATTCAACAGGAGAAGTTGAACCAGAAGCATGCAAAATGGGTAGAGTACATGCAAAATTTCACGTTTGTGATCAAACACATTTTAGGGACTGCTAACAAAGTGGCTGATGCTTTGAGCAGGAAATGTTTGCTGCTGCAGGAATTCAGAGTCAAGACGTTGGGCTTTGAGAGTCTGAGGGACATGTATGCAGGTGATACAGATTTTGCTGAAGCATACGAGGCAGCTGAGAATCCAGTTCTCATGGATAGATTTCATGATCTAGGAGGGATTGTTGTTTAGAGGTAATCAACTATGTATTCTGAATTGCTCCATGAGGGAGAATTTGGTGAAGGAGAAACATAGTGGGGGCCTAGAAGGTCACTTTGGTCATGATAAAACATTTTCCAAGCTGAGAGAATCATATTTTTGGCTGGGCATGCGAGAAGATGTTAAAGGGTTTGTTGATAGATGCAGGATTTGTCAGCATTCGAAAGGGAGGAAGCAGAATACAGGTTTTTACCAGCCATTGCCCATACCCGAGAAACCATGGGAGGCAATTAGCATGGATTTTGTTTTGGGTTTGCCGAGGATGCAGAGAGGGGTAGATTCCATCTTTGTGGTGGTGGACAGGTTTTCGAAGATGGCACATTTTATTCCATGTCAGAAGACCAGCGATGCGACCCACATCACAAACTTGTTTTTCAAAGAGGTTGTTAGACTTCATGGATTTCCAAGAAGCATAGTCTCGGACAGGGATACCAAATTCGTAGGTCATTTTTGGAGGGCGCTATGGAAGAAGCTCGGAACTAGCTTGGCATTTAGTTCGGCTTATCATCCGCAGACGGATGGGAAAACAGAGGTGGTCAACAAAAGTCTTGGAGACTTGCTGAGGAGCTTGGTGACAGAACACCACAGCAGCTGGGACAACATATTGCCATAGGCAGAGTTTGCGTACAATGATTCTGTGAATCGGAGTACAGGCAAGAGTCCGTTTCAGATTATGTATGGAACACAACCGAGGGGAGTTTCTGAACTCAGAGAGTCAGAACAGAGTGCGACTAGCAACGCGAGCGCAGAAGAATTCACTGAGGCGATGGAGGAACTTCACACTAAGGTGAAGCAGCGACTGCAGAAGTCAAATCAAGAGTATAAGCGCAGAGCAGATTAGCATCAGAGACAACTTCAGTTTGAAGTTGGTGATATGGTTTTCACACACTTGAGGAAGGAAAGGTTCCCAAGGGGAACATATAACAAGCTGAAGATGAAGAAAATTGGGCCATGCAGAGTCCTAAAGAAATTTGGCGAGAACGCATACGAGATTGAGTTGTCGGATGGCATCGGAATATCTCTGATATTCAACATAGCAGACTTATATCCATATCGGGCTGGAGAAACAGACACTGGAACTGAGGAGCAAGTAATCCAGTGGGCGAAACAATTACCAATAGCAGAAAAGCCTCAGATGAAGTGCATAATAGACAAACGAATGGGAAAGAAGACCAGGTGAAAGCAGTATTTTGAGTACCTGGTGAAATGGAAGAATCACCCAGCGGAGGATGCCAGCTGGGAGATGAAAGAAGTGATTCAAAGGCATGGACAGACCATGCAGGAGCTCATGGACAGGAGCCCATGAAGATTTTTCGAGCCGAGGAGTATGATGCAGGAGCATCGCTCACTCAACAAGCGAGCCAGCACGAGGAGCAGAAAAGACAGTTGGACAGCGCCAACATACATTTTGAATTACTTTGGGATTGTTCCGCCACTCTTTAATGAAGGCATTCATAAAGAAGCGCACTTGTATTGTAAAGGGGACCCTGAGCCTTTAAGCTCTTGTCCTTAGTAGATAGGAAGGCATTTAATATATTTAATGTTGTTATATAGGTATTAATTGTAGATTTGATAGTTGCAGAATTTGAGAGGGCAAATGGAATATAGGCACCCTCCTTTGTATCATTGGGGGATTATTATTGAAGCATTCAGAGGAGAGGAGCAAGCAGAGAACCTGTGAAGAACACCCATGTACAGATTGAATTAATAGAAGAGAACCTTTGATTCAAGTCCATGGTTTGTGTTGTTTTCTCTGTGCTGATATTATGCTCATGAATGTTTTCTTTATGCCATATATTTGCTTTGATGTGCTATATATGTGATTTCATAGTTGAAATGAAAACTAGGAGAGAAGGAAATTAGTTTCAATTGTTTCTCTGTTCTGAGCCAAGAGATTCCTGCATAGAGTGCAGTGAAATTTGTCCGCAAGAAGTGCGTGACTAAAGGGTTCAGACAGAGAGAACTTTTGTCCTAAGTTCTCAGAAGTGCAAGGTGGGTATCAGAGGCGTGCAAAGAGTGCAGGCTGAATTCAAAGCCTCAGTGGCTAGTCTGAGCAAAAGAGGGCCTAGACTGTTGTTGCCAGAAGCACACAGAGTCTAGAAGACTCAACACTTGGAGAGTTGTTGGAGGTCTAGCATGAGAGTGTGCGCAAAGCTCTCTGAAAGAATCAGAGTTAGCAAGCTCAGGAGGAATAGTTCCTTCGTGATACTATGGAGACGGACCAAGTCGAAGGTCTGAGTGGGCCGAAGCATTGGAGCAAAGAAACTCCTTACGGAGGAGGAATCGACGGCCAGGTCCTACAAGGAGAGACTCACGAAGAACCGCTGACCGTCGGATCTCAGCAAAGTTGCGTGGGAGTTAGCCTTTAGGCGCAGAAAGAAGAGTTGAGGGTCATCGGGGTTCGGTCTTCGGAGTTTGCGGAGGTAAGAATTTATACTTTTTGAAATCGTGAGTAGCGATTTTCCGATACAATCGAAGCCGTCGATCGCCGCGTGGACACGTGGCACAGGATCTGGAGGAGTCGGGACTTGGCATATCGGGAGTTAGAGCATCAAGCAGTTGGAACGGAAGTCACGATATCGCGATTCACGATATCCCGCGAGGATCACAACCGTTGATCGCAGGGACGCGTGTCGGGAAATCCCATCATATTGGGGTTCGGAGAATCGGGGTTCTCGACAAGCGAGAACTCTTGTAGGAAGGATTCATGATCCACGAAATCCTGAAGGTGACGTGGCAGCATGGGACCCTAGAAGCTAGTGGAATACAGGTGGCGTTGTATCGGGGAATCGGCACATCGGTGCTCGGAGGTTTGAAATCCAAAGTGTTGACATCGCGAATAGTGATATCCCGATAGGGAAACCCCCGACAGGCTCGAGAACGTTGACCTTTGACCCATCAGGGTTCGGGGTTCTGATTTGCACGAAGTGCTTGTTCGTAAATTTTGAGATAACGCAAAGCTCGATTTCCCGAGGAGACTGCGGGAGATCGTTAGAGTATCCTATGGGTGACCTAAGGTCCCGATACGGGATTTGGAGGGAATTTTAGCTCTTCGGGCATGAGTGAAAGAAGGTCCTGGTGATCGCGATCGTTCTCAGGGGAAGTGGGGCGAGTAGCATCAGTAGGACCGACACAACTTGTTTTTTCCAAGCATTCTTCTAACTTGTCAATGTATATGCCAAAAAGAGTAGGGGACAAAGGACAACCTTATTTAACTTAGATGTTGCAGTTAATCTATTTTGACTCAAATATAAATGTTATAAATAAATATTTAATTAAAAATTATTTCAATATTTTTAATATGTAATTATGAAAAAATATATAATAATTTATTCATCTTAGTAAAATTTATTTATCCATTTTTAAATTAATTATATATTTTTTAATAGAATAAATTTATAAAAATAAATTAATATATATATGACAAAGAAAAATTAACTCAATTTAATATTTAATAAATTAAAAAAAAAAAATTATATATATATATATATATATATATATATATATATATATATTATATTGATGTTAATGCCAAGAATTTCTACACTCCATGCAAATACTACTGAGAATAATCCGAGTGGGGAATAAGCCATTGGTGTTAGTTTGTCAGATGCTCGACAAGCTGCTGCTACATTGGCGACCGTTTCTAAACTTTCAACCCCGAGTTTTATGGAATGATTTACACCCTGTGGGGAAAGATTGAGCACCTATTAATTCACAAAAGAAAGAGCCAAGTTGTCATCTTAAATTAATTATATATTTTTAATATAATAAATTTATAAAAAATGCAGTCTGAGTGGGTCTAATGGTTAAGAACATGTGTTTCCTCTTAAGAGGTCACAGGTTCAAAGACTTTTCTAGTCAAATCGCTGGGTGGAGGGGGATCCCTTGTCCCACAAACAAGAAGATATCATACACCAATTTGGTGTGCTGGCTTGGCTGTGACCTTAAAAATAAATTATTATTATTATTATTATAATATTTTATTTTCATGAAACAAAAATTAACTCAATTTAATATTTAATATATATATATATATATATATAATTCATTCGTCTTTTTCTCTCAATCTCGTACATACTTCTCCCCTATCTATGATGCAGTATGCACACCCTCGCACGTCCGCTCCCACCAGGACCTTCTCTTTCGTTGGCCCGAAGAGTTGAACTGCCTCTTCAAATCCCTTATCGAGACTTTTCTGCACCCACATGATGCTTCTCCGATGATCTCCCTTTACTTTATCGGGAAATCGGAACTCACTTGATCGCGAGACCTGCACTCATGGATTCAGGTCTCACAAATCCCCAAAACCCAATGGAATATCCACTTCATGCCTTCCTCATCTCCTATCGGGAATTATCCCATCGTGAAATCGGCCCTTGCGAGGTAGTGAATTACTCACCTCAAGGATTTCCAATCCCCGATCCACGATGGAAATTATATTCACTCTTCAGCCCCTCTAGCTAACACCTTCCCCGTGTGACCTTCCAATCCACGAGACTACGATCCGTTCCCTATCAGAAATTCAGGTTTCACAAAATCGAAATGCATGGAACTCATGCCTTTGGGATCTCCGATCCCCAACTTTTGATGCCACCTGTCCTTCTTTATTGTGCCATGCGGCCACATGTGCAAATCGACGATCGCCAAGATATCACCTCTCGCGACCTCGCAAACTTTGACGCAAATCCTTCTGGCTCCAACTCGCGAACCTCCGAGCTCCCGATATGCTGATGCCACCTGTCCCTGTCTCCATACAGGACTGACCTCCCAACACCTGTCTTCCACCACAAATGGCGAGACCGTGGGGCCGTCGCGTTTCGCGAAATCACAATTTCTCCTGCTGAATTTCCGATGTATGCGAGAACCCTGAAATGCCGAACCTTGACTTCCCAGGATCTCGAGACACGTATCCCCGCTGAAATCAATGGCTCTGATCACAACTTCAAGCCCAAGACTTTAGGCTCTGGAAGTTTCGGTGAGCCGAGTCCCAATGAACCCTGCTCCTATTCTGCACACTAAGGTTTAACCCCTACGCAACTTCTTACGATTTGACGGCTGACAGGATTTCGCTCTTTCCTCGATGAATCCTGACCGTTGATTCCTCCTTTCCTATGCGCTCCTTCTGAGCTTCTTCTCCTATCGAATCCTCAAAGGAATCCTCTGACTCTTGCACTCCTTGTAGAGTCTTCACGCACCAGGGTGCTATCTCTTCTGAGCTTACGTAAACACTCAAACCCCTTTGGGGGATTTCGCCTTCTTCCTCCCTTAGATGGAGAATAAAATGGATGCCTCCATGGCTATCCTTCGACTCAAGCGACCTCTGGCTGAATTTCTGGGTATTTTAGTAACCCTGTGAGAATCCCTCAGTGGACTCTTCTTTCAAATAGCATAACTCATAGAGTTCTCTTCTCCTTGTTCCGTCGGCACAATATCTCTATGCCATCTTGATAGAGTGTCTTCCTTCCACAGAACGTTCAAAAGTTATGGGTCCTTGTGCTCAATGCCCACCTGGCAGAGCTTCTCAAAATCCTCAGTGATTATGGTTTTCCTTCAACTCTCAACAGGGTTCTTCTCCAATGCAACCCATGCGTATGCTCAATGCCCACTTGGCCGAGCTCCTACAAAATCCTCAGTGATTCTATCTGCAACTGTGTCTCAGCTACACAGCCTTGCCTCTTGAGGTGTTCAACAACCTCAAAGATCTTCTTCCTAAGTTGTTGACTCCAGTCTTGTGCCTCAACACGTCTTTGTCTAACTCCTCAGAGTTCAGAAGTGCATCTTTTGTGCACTGGTATTTCAGAGTCTGCAACACTCTGTCATGCCCTCCTGGCATGAAACCTCAAAGACCCTCAACCTAAAATCAAACACACTCCCTGCAGAATGCATAAAAAACACACATTCACAGCATATATAGGGAACACACACAAACATCCATTCAACACAGAACATATGCAGGAAAAACTGTTGTTTGTATTAAACAATGGCCAATTGCCTGTATCTTTACAATGGTGTTCCTGAGCTTTCTCGGCTCTTCTGCTACCTGACTTACTCCAAATGAGATCTGAAAATCTCTTTTACCTGAGGGCTCATTCCTCCAGGTTCACCTACTGTATTTAATTACATTCAATGGCTGTCTAGTCTAGCGTATGGATCTAGATCTCAGCCACTCTTGGCATTAAAGATGATCCTATCTAATGCCTGCTAAAAGGAACATATTTTCTGGCTCAACAGCCTAAGCACATTTAATTACATTCATTTTGAATTTGAAATGAGGTTGCGCCTTCCTTTCACCACATGAATGCATGTGCGCTGATGTGGCTAGCTGGCTGGCTGACCGCATGGAGAGATGCTCCTGCATCATACTCCACAGATGAAAAAAAAAATCATGAGCTTCCCCTCTGAGCTGTTGGAAATCCTCCTGAATCCCAAATCAGTCTTTGGAGCTTCTCATCCGCTCCACTCGGCTGCTGCTGCTACTTCTTCCGCTGCGCTGCTGCTGCTGCTGCCTTTTCTCTGCCCAACTTCTCTTCGCTGGTAGTGTGCGCTGATCTCAACATCAACCTTCTGATGTCTTCTATCACTTCATCTAGCTACTCCCATGGATGGCTTTGTTGTTGCAGTCTCCCCAGCTGCAATTTTTTTTTCCATCGAGAAGATCGCTATGATATCCCATGCCATATTCTTCATCTTCTTTTTCATCTGTGGCCTCAAGTTGCCACTCTGCTGCAGACTTCATCTCTGCAATCTCTCCTTGATTGACCTGTTGCTCAATCATCCTCTTCTCTGACAGCTAAAATTTTGTCAGTTCCTTTGTTGGCTCTGGATTGTTCAACCAATCCTCCAACATTTCTAGATCCATCTCCCATGGAGTGATAGATCTTCCCACTCACTCTTTGACTTCTTTTGTTGCTAGATTTAGCGCTACAAATTCTTTCTTTTCAGCTCCCTCGCTGAAATCATTGATCCATCCCTCAGAATGCTCATCTTCTTCTTCATCTACTTCTCTTGCTGTAAGCTTCAATGCTACAGCTCTGTCAGCTTCCTTGGTGAACATGTTGAGACATTCCTCGGAATGCTCACTTTCTTCTTCCGCTTCTGCTTGTGCTTGGGCAGTCTCAAACACCTTCTCCATTTCCTCTTCTTCTATGACAGTCGTCATCAGTTGTGACTGCTCTCCTGCTATTGCCGCATCTGCAATACAATTTTCTGCCTCCTCTGGGGCAAATGGTAGGAATATTAAAATTCCCCCACTCATCAAAATATCATTCTGATCTTTCACCTCTTTCAGCTGCATCTATTGATCCCTTTCTATTTCTGAATTTATGAGACTATCAAACAGTCTCATCTTCTCTATCAGCTCCTCTGGCTGAATCCAACTCACTTCTGAGTCTCTGAGATCCCCAGATAGTCTCATTTTCTCATCCCTGCCCACCTAGCAATATGGGACGCTTCCGCTACTTCCCTGGCAGACCATGAGATCAACCGATCCCATATTCATCAGCAACCCCTGCTGAATTGAACTTTCCATGAGACCTTCAGACAGTCTCAAATGTTCATCCCTGCCCATCTGGCAGTTCAATATGCTTCCACTGCTCTCCTGGAATTCTTTGATGCTTTCGCTGCCCTCTTGGCAGTCTTCGATATCCCGCAGTGATCTCTGATCATTGCCCAGCTGGCAATGTAAAATTCCCTGGCTGTCCTCATGACAATCCGTGAGATCCTCAACTAATCTCAACTCGTTTCCCTCATGGAAAACTGGAATTTCTATTCTGCCATCCTGGCAGTCCTTGAGATCCTCAGATGATCCCAATTCATTCTCTGATCCCTTTCCCATCTGGAAATTAGGAATTTCTTCTTTTCTTCCTACATGGCAGTGCTTGAGATCATCAAACGTTCTCTGATCATTCTCCTCACCGAGAATGTCTCCAATCTCTGGTTCACAGATGTAAACCATTTTTTCCCTTTCTATGGGCCTGAGGTTTTCAGCATACCTCAACCATCTCCTTAACAGCCTCTGTTGTCTTTTGACCATCAGCTCCCTGACTGGCCATTTCACCTTTGGCGTCTTCATGGGCCATTCATTAACCCATATCGGATTTTTATTCTTCCGCATCTTCATTTCGAGCTCCTCCATCTCCCACTTTATATCAGCGAGCTCTTTATCCATTTCTTCTGTGCTCATCATCTCTGGCTTCTTCCGTTTAGCAAATCTATCGCCTTCAGTAGCCATCTTGCTATGTCTATTTGTCTCCCTGATAGATCTATTGCTGTCACTCCTACAATCCTGAGTGCTCAGCTTCATCCTACAACCCCAATGACTGCATTCTTGACTACTCCCTACCTGCAAACAATCGTTACAGAGTCCTCAGTAAATCTGTCTTTCTCCTGCTCCTCTTTCTCCTCTTGCATGAAATATATAGACAAGAATTTATCTCTAATACCACTTGATGCAGTACGCACACCCTCGCACTTCCACTCCCACCAGGACCTTCTCTTTCCTTGGCTCGAAGAGTTGAACTGCCTCTTCAAATCCCTTATCGGGACTTCTCTGCACCCACAGGATACTTCTCCAACAATATCCCTTTACTTTATCGGGAAATCGGAACTCACTTGATCGCGAGACCCGCGCTCACGGATTCGGGTCTCACAAATCCCCGAAACCCGATGGAATATCCACTTCACGCCTTCCTCGTCTCCTATCAAGAATTATCCCATCGTGAAATCGGCCCTTGCGAGGTAGTG
The DNA here is from genome assembly GCA_000966675.3 of Picea glauca. Classification (NCBI taxonomy): domain Eukaryota; kingdom Viridiplantae; phylum Streptophyta; class Pinopsida; order Pinales; family Pinaceae; genus Picea; species Picea glauca. The sequence continues at coordinate 67,315 of JZKD02S1830546.1, forward strand.
AATTACTCACCTCAAGGATTCCTGATCCCCGATCCGTGATGGCACTTAGCTTCGCTCTTCATCCCCTTTGGCTAACTCCTTCCTTGCGTGACGTGCCAGTCCACGAGACTATGCCCCGCTCCCTATCGGAAATTTGAGTTTCGCGAAATCGAAATGCACGAAACTCACGCCTTTGGGATCTCTGATCCCCAAATTCCGATGCCACCTGTCCTTATTTATTGTGCCTTGCGGCCACATGCGCAAATCGATGATCGCCGAGATATCGCCTCTCGCTACCTCGCAGACTTTGACGTAAATCCTTGTTGCTCCAACTCGTGAACCTCCAAGCTCCCGATATGCCGATTCCACCTGTCGCCGTCTCCCTACAGGACTGACCTCCCAACACCTGTCTTCCACCAAAAATGGCGAGACCGTGGGACCATCGCATTTCACAAAATCACGGTTTCTCCTGCTGAATTTCCGATGTATGCGAGAACCTCGAAATGCCGAACCCCGACTTCCCGGGATCTCGCGACAAATATCCCCGCTGAAATCAATGGCTCTGATCTTCTCAGGAAATCACTAATCGTGACTTCAAGACCAAGACTTTAGGCTCCGGAAGTTCCTATCCTCCGATGAGCCGAGTCCCAATGAACCCCGCTCCTATTCTGCACGCTAAGGTTTAACCCGTGCACAACTTATTACGATCTGACGACTGATGAGATTTCACTACTTCCTCGATGAATCCTGACCGTTGATTCCTCCTTTCCTATGCACTCCTTCTGAGCTTCTTCTCCTATCGAATCCTCAAAGGACTCCTCCGACTCTTGCACTCCTTGCAGAGTCTTCACGCACCAGGGTGCTATCTCTTCTGAGCTTACGTAAACACTCAAACCCCTTTGGGGGATTTCTCCTTCTTCCTCCCTCAGATGGAGAATAAAACGGATGGCTCCCTGGCTATCCTTCGACTCAAGCGACCTCTGGATGAATTTTCGGGTATTTCAGTAACCCTGTGAGAATCCCTCAGTGGACTCTTCTTTCAAATAGCAGAACTCAGAGAGTTCTCTTCTCCTTGTGCCATCGACACAATATCTCTATGCCCTCTTGATAGAGTGTCTTCCTTCCACAGAACGTTCAGCAGTTCTTGGTCGTTGTGCTCAATGCCCACCTGGCAGAGCTTCTCAGAATCCTCAGTGATTCTGGTTTTCCTTCAACTCTCAACAGAGTTCTTCTCCAACGCAACCCGTGCATATGATCAATGCCCACTTGGCCGAGCTCCTACAGAATCCTCAGTGATTCTATCTGCAACTGTGTCTCATCTACACAGCCTTGCCTCTTGAGGTGTTCAGGAACCTCAAAGATCTTCTTCTTGAGTTGTTGACTCCAGTCCTGTGCCTCAGCATGTCTCTGTCTGACTCCTTAGAGTTCAGAAGTGCATCCTCTATGCACTGGTATTTCAGAGTCTGCAACACTCTGTCATGCCCTCCTGGCATGAAACCTCAAAGACCCTCAACCTGAAATCAAACACACTCCCTACAGAATGAATAACAAACATACATTCACGACATATATAGGGAACACACACAAACATCCATTCAACACAGAACATATGTAGGAAAAACTGTTGTTTCTATTAAATAATGGCCAATTGCCTGTATCTTTACAATGGTGTTCCTGAGCTCTCTCGGCTCCTCTCCTACCTGACTTACTCCAAATGAGATATGAAAATCTCTTTTACTTGAGGGCTCATTCCTCCAGGTTCACCTACTCTATTTAATTACATTCAATGGCTGTCTAGTCCAGCGTATGGATCTAGATCTCAACCACTCTTGGCATTAAAGCTGATCCTATCTAATGCCTGCTCAAAGGCACGACTTTTCTGGCTCAACAACCTAAGAACATTTAATTACATTCATTTTTAATTTGAAATGAGCGCCTCCCTTTCAACACATAAATGCATGCGCGCTGATGTGGCTGGCTGGCTGTCTGACCGCATGGAGAGATGCTCCTGCATCAATCTACATGGTTTTCTCCTATACAATCCATTCTCTAATTGCAAAAAAGGGTAATATTTGGTTTCATATCCAAGTTTGAGGTTAAACATAGCTAGAAACTAACTTCATGACTTTAATAAAAGTAACCTCAAGTATGAGTGTAAGGAACATTAACTTTTTCTTAGTTATAGAGAAGATTTTTTTTTTTTTGATTATTAAAATAAATTAAATAATAAATAAATTTAAAAAATTATAAAATAAAAAATATAATGTTATTGTTTTTTAATAAAAATGATAATTAAATTTATATATTAAATATCAATTAAAACAAAAATTATAAAAAATATTACCAATATATAGTTTATATATATATATAAACTGAAATTAACTGCAAACTCAAATCAATTTGTAATCAAAATCACGTTTCTTTAATTTTCAATGCTTAAACATATGGTTTTTATGTTTTGTTTTCTATACATCGTCTTTTTTATTTATACTACATTTCTTTAGAAATATTTGTTCCATATATATATCATCTCTTCTAAAAATAGAAAGTATACTGGATCAATTTGTAATCAAAATCATTTCTATTTAATTTTCAATCCTTAGACATATAGTGTTTCCATTTATAATTCCACACACTTATAAAAGGATAAAACATGAATCTACCAACTTATATTACAATTTCAAAATAATATATATTATTTAACTTTTATGAGATCAAATGTTATATACTTATTTAATTGAAAATTAATTAATAAATATATTAAAAATATGATTTTAAAATTTATTAATAATAATTATAAAAATAT
>JZKD02S1830546.1:86651-126990 GCA_000966675.3 Picea glauca
CTTACCTCTTTAAGGGTCAGTATTACTTTTAGACGTTAATTTCATCACTGTTAATTTCATTAATTAGCTCTTGTTGAATGGGAAGAAAAAGTATAGAGAATCAAGTTAGACAACATTGAAATTTTTGTATGCAAAGTGTTGTTGATGTGTGGTATGTGTTGTATAGATAGAATATCTTAATAGGTAATGACAATGTTTTTCTATATGATGTGATACAGATTATCAATATTTAGACTATACAGATAACACCCTTTTATTTGGTGTCTTTAAAGAATAGTGTTTCCAGATTCTAAAAAAATAAATGTTTTTATTGCTTGAAGAAATGTTCCATTTTTGTTCCATTTAAACGATAGTGATTTCCTCCTTAGGAAGTTACTTGTATGATCTTGGGATTGGAGGATAGTTGCAATGAAATATTTGTTTTCAATGAAAATCTTTTATTGTGTACCTATTATTCCAGTTACACTAGGAATTTATTGTGTCATATGATTGTCATAGTCATCTCATTGACCTGTCGATTGGGTGCTTGGATCAGTAGTCTTCTTGTCAGTAACCCGAATCCTAGAGCGTTGGATTCATATAGAGTCCTTGGTCCAAATAGGTTATGTTGCACCAAGGTTATGGTCATGCCTATCACCTAGGGACGACATGATTCCTGATGAGGGGATCATGGCACACCCTATTGGATAGAGGCAAAGGACAACTTGGTTGGAGTTTGTGCTTCCCGTTGTGGATGTGGTTGATCATTGTGAATTTGTGTTGGTGCTTGGATTGTAACGCCTTCATGCATTGGGTTTTGCATGCCATAGAGGTTCTAGGGACTGGGCATCGATACCATTGTGTTGGGATTGTGGATGTTTTCCTTTAGCTTGTGGGTATTGTCATGTTTGTGTCAGGCAGTTAGTCATTTCTATTTGATCTACACATGTTTCTCCCTGTTTCTCATTATGCTAGTGTGTTTAGATATTGTTGTTTGTTTCCTGATCGGTGTGCGTGTGTTCATCGTTAGGTTATGTGGTTCAATTATTGTCATTGTTGCCTTATTTCCTAAAAACACACAAAAAAAATTCTCTTTTCGCTTTGCTTGCAATAGTAATGATTTGGGGTCATTACATATGGTATCAGAGAGGGTTCAACCCTACGACTGTGGATCACTGGGATTTCCATTGTAGTAAACCCTTGATTATTAACCTATCGCTAACTAAAAACTTTAACGTGTCCATGTGGTGATATCTATTAGAGGACGCCACCGAGGTTCGTAGCGTGGTGTGGTGGAAGGAGGTGGGTTGCATCCAGAAGTGCCCGCGCCCTTAGAATCTAACCCCAAAGGGGAGGAGCAAGTCCTTGGGATGGATCCGATTGTTATAAGAGATGATGATGGTCTAACAAGGTCCTTCCAGAGATTTTCAGAGGCCTTGATTCACTATCTATACTTAGATGAGGCCAAGGCACCTGTATCCCTGAGGGTCCATAGCACACCCAACCAGTACCGTTAGTTTTCACTGTGAACTCGAGAAGGTAAAATTTTCGAGTTCTTGGGTGCCCCGGATGGCACTGCAGTCGAGGCATGGTGGGAGAGTATGGAAACATGCTTCTCACTTCGCGACTATACCTCCAACATGAAGGTCTACATGGATGTCTTTCAACTGAAGGGGAGTGCTCTTCTATGGTGGAAGACAGTCCTACCACTTTGAACATGGTCGACGAAGACATGTCATGGCAACTGTTCGAGGAGCAGTTCCAGGACAGATATCTTTTTCGGGAATTCGTTGAGTGTCAACTCAACAATTTCAACACCTTGGGACAGGGAAGTCATATGGTGCCTCAGTATGAGGCCCATTTTGGAGTTGTTTTGATATGCTTGGCTCCAAATTATAGAGAACTTAAGGTCAACAAGTTTGTGTTGGACATAGTGTTAGGATTCAACTTCTACTTTGGGTAGCAGGAATTATGGACCAAAGAAAGTGTGATGGAATGTGGGGAGCCACATTTCCAGTGCAACTACCTAGTGATGAGTACTAGAGCATCTAGATCAGTCGGACCCACTACCGTGGGAAATTTTGGCAAGGCCCATCGGATTCATGCGGCGGTGACTAAATGATAGGTAGAGCACCAGTCAGCTATTCTCAAGATGTCAAGTACTGTCATTGACCAAACCCTTAGAATTTGATAGGTCTATGTGATACTGAAGATTACAGGATCTAGCCTTGACCTGAGAGATTTTGTCACCAGAGCCATCCTGTACATCACAATCCTAAGATCTTATGACATCGTTATCGGTATGGACTGGGAGGAATCACATGAGGTGATACTCGACTGTAAGATGAAATGGTTGAGCTTAGTCTATGATGAGGGATTGAGACGCGTGATTATAGGTCAGAACCAGGGAGTTTCCCTAAGTTTCATCTCTTCCTTGCAGCTACAGAAGAGCATGCACAAGGGGTGTAAGATTTATGCGATCCTTGCATTACATGAAAAGAAAGTAGCAAAAGGAATAGAACACCTTCCAGTGGTGAGAGAGTTTTTGGATGTCTTCTCGAAGGAGTTACCTGGGATGCCACCAGAGAGGGAATTGGATTTTATCGTAGACCTAAAATCGGGGACTGAATCGATAGCAAGAACACCTTATCGAATTTCAACCTTAGAGTTATAGGAGTTGAGAATGCAACAAAAGGAGCTGCTAGACCTGGGACTTATACGCCCAAAAGTGTCACCATGGGGAGTGCCTATTATTTTCATACAAAATAAGGATGGGTCGTGGAGACTTTGCAGCGACTACCATCAATTGAACAAGGTAACGAACAAGAATCAATATTTGTTGCCAAGGATTGATGATCTGTTGATCAAATGAAGGGTGCGACAGTGTTTCCAAGCATCAACTTGAGATCACAGTATCACTAGTTACGGATCAAGAGGATGACGTCCCTAAGACTTCCTTTAAGACAAGGTTTGGACATTACGAGTTTATTGTCTTACCATTTGGACTGACAAACACCCCAGGCGTATTTACAAGTTTGATGAACTAGGTGTTCCACGAGTACTTGAACAAGTTCGTCCAAGTACTCATTGATGATATTTTGATTTACTCTCAGACGATGGAGGAGCATGACAAGCAATTGCGCTTGGTACTAAAGTGTCTACGAGAAAACAAATTGTATGGGAAATTGTCTAAATTTTCGTTTTATCAATCGAAGATTCACTACTTAGGGCATGTCATCTTTGATGAAGGTATCATTGTGCATCATCCAAAGTTCAAGGATATTATGGAATGGTTTGTGCCGATGAATTTTCCAGAAGTGTGTAGATTCATGGGTTTAGTGGGATAATATTGATGATTGGTCGAGGGTTTTTCAAAGATAGAAAATCCGATTGCGAAATTGTAGAATAATAACAAGAAGTTTGTTTGGACCGAGAAATGTGCCAAAGAATTTCGGAGGCTGAAGGAGATATTGACAACAACACCATTACTAGGTCCCTGATGTGGATGCAGAATTCTTGGTATGCACTGACGCATCCAAGGAAGACTTAGGAAGAGTCTTGATGCAAGATGGTCGAGTGATTTCTTACATCTCAATAAAGTTAAGAAGGCATGAAGAGAACTATGCAATGCATGATTTGAGTGGTTAGCCTTTGTTTATTCCTCGAGAGTTTGAAGACACTACCTTTTGAATGAAATTTGAACTAAAAATGGACCACTATGGACTACATCACATCTTTACGCAAAGCGACCTGAACGTGCGACAACGAAGTTGGTCGAAACTACTTAGAGAGTATGATTTAGAGATTACTTACATAAAAGGAATAGTGAAATGAGTGGAAGATGCATTGATTCAAAGACAACACATCTTTTTGGTGTTGCCTCTTCAGATGAATCTATGTGAAAAGGTTCTAACTTTACAGTGCGACAATGATTAGTAGAAAGAGATCAAGGATTTTATCGGACAAAACACAATGATGGTACCAAGATTTGAAGGATTTACGTTATACGATGACGGACTACTGAGATTTAAAAATATAATTTACGTGCCACCGAATGACGAGTTGAGGAGTTTGATCCTAAACAAAGCTCACAGAGTAGTGTGCATGTATCACATAGAGGTCGCGAAGATGAGGGAAAACATTAAACCCTTATTATTCTGGAAGGGAATGAAGGAATACATAGTCAACTATGTGGCCAAATGTCTAGAATTTCAACAGGTGAAAGATGAACATAGACATCCAACAGGATTACTACAACCACATGCTATTCTAGAACTGAAATGGGAGGTCATTTCGATGGATTTCATTTTTGTATTGCCACTGACGGGAAGGAGACATGACTCAATTTTTGTGATAGTCAGCACTCTGACGAAGAGTGCTCATTTTATTCCTATGTGGACGATGAATCAGGCACCTAACATAGCTAGATTTCTCATCAGTAATATTGTGAGGCTGCATGGCATGCCTACAATAATTATATCTGATCGAGGATCGGTGTTTACTGGGTGATTTTGGACTAGTTTTCAAGAGGCCTTGGGAAATCAATTTAACTTTAGTAATATGTATCACCCGGAGACTGACTAAGGCACCATTAAGATGGCACCTTTTGAGTTTATTTATGGGAGACTGTGTCAGACACCTTTGAGTTGGGATCGGCTAGAGGATAGGGTCCTAGTGGGACCAGAAGGGATCTAAGAAATGGAAGATCAAATGAAAATAATAAGACAAATGATTAAAGAAGTGCAGGGTTGGCAGAAGAGTTATGTCGATGTGTGCCATGTCAACTGTAGTTACGAAGTTGGCAATCGAGTCTTCTTGCAGGTAAAAATACATAAGAGTTCGATCAAGTTTGTAAAGGGAGATAAAATCTCTCCTAGGTTCATGGGACCTTTCAAGATTGTGGAGAGGAAGGGGCCTATGGCCTATTGACTAGACTTGCCTAATTCTTTGAGACGTATGCACGATGTTTTTCACATATATGTTTTGAGACATTATATTAGTGATACTACACATGTTATTGACATGAGTTCCTTGCATATATTGAAAAATGGGGCACTCACGAATGAGCCAATACGCACCCTAGATCATCGCATTTGACAACTACAGTGTTGAGCAATAGATTAGGTCTAGGTCCAGTGGGACAACTATAGTCTACACTCGACGACCTAGGAGGACACATATGATATGCACCAATAGTTTCCATTTTTGTTTTATAGCTAGACTTATGATACTGTGATACACATTATTTATACACTTATATACTGTGAAACTTCAGGACGAAGTTTATACCAAGAGGGGGTGTATGTAACATCCCGCTCTTTCATGCACTGAGCGCAGTTATTCTTTGAGGAAACTTGCTTGCAAGTGATCCCGATTATTATACTATTGGGTGTTTGATTATGATTATGAGGCATTCTGTATATGATGACATGTTATTTTGTTGTATTGATATAGACAAGTGTTATTGACTCGGTTCTCCTGAGTGTACAGGATTTTGGACCTTGAGGATACAGAGGCATCAATGAAACCCTTGGACTCTGGATCTAGTCAGGGAGTTGACTATTGGGGTTTGATTGTTGTATACATGACATATGTGCATCTGATCGTATGTTATGATTATGGATTTTATTTTTGACATTATTCATTGATGATGCAGGCTAACGATAACTTACCGACCAGACTCATATGTGGAGTAGAAGGGTGATTCATGAACACCAGAGATGTTGAGAGAGAGGTGTGGACAACAACCCTGCCACAACCTACTAGCACTCTCATCATGGTTCGAACTGTAGGTTAACGACTAGCTAGTTCAAGAAGACCCATCATGTCATGAGGGAAGACTATGACAGTCACTCACGATGATTCTAAGGGGTGTGCAATAAGGCAGGGGCCTTATTCCTTAGAGTCCTTTAGCATCCCACAAGATCCTGAAGGGCATGTCATGCAAGGAAAACAAAATGAGGCAAGTGGCACCCTTGGAGCACCTAATGCATCCTGAAGGGCACGTCTCGTTGTTAAATAATAAATGAATAAAACTATATGGCCTTAGAACGAATGATGTGATAAGAAAGATTTAAAAACAAATTCCCTAATAAAAATGTCGCCCAGCCTCGAAAATTAAAATCTAGGTCTAAGTGATACTTGTGGCTAAAATAATCATCATCATCATCATCATCATTAAACATGTGATGAAAAGTGGGTAAGAAATTCAATTAATTTATTTAAATCAAATTATATGGAGGGATTAAAATTTTAAAAGGGAATTGATTGTTTGTTACTTATGCTAAGTAAAATTTATTAATTAAAAAGAAAAAGAGGAAAAAGGWAATTTTCTACASTTGCTAATTTGAGTTTASATKAAAAGGGAAAAGGGGGRAAATATAAMRAAAAAGAGAAACAYAAGGAAAAAGTAGAATGACTAACTTAGTAAGGAATVTTKCCTTTAAGAACTTTCTAAATTGAACTCAACTAGGAATTTAGTAAGGGYGTAAGTTATTAAAATGTGTAAGRGAATATKGGGACACCTAGGAGCGATTCTAGGAATGATTTTAGGTGGGTGAGGGAAATAGGAGTAATTAAATAATTAGTGAAATTAATTTCTAGTGCAACGAAGGGGATGGGTGACACGTGTATGGGGAGAATTTTTTCGAAATAGATTATATCGAAAATTAAATTAAATGGGAATTTGGGAAATAAATTACTTAGAGACTCTATATAAAGGAGGGAGGAGGAGAAGTATGGATATCTTCTTGGATGAATAATGTTACACTGCAGAATTTTTGACTTGACTTACTTATCTTGTGGGAGTTGGGATACCCAACTCGGTGGCGAGTGGTAGCTCGGCCTTGCGAGGTGAGCTGGGAACTAGTTGTTATTTAATTTAGTGTGTGTGGCCCCTTTGTGGATTAGAGGGATAAGGGGGAATAATATTATCAATAGCATTGGTTGGGAGGTACCAGTCAAGTCACAGTGGTCGACAAGAGGGAGTGAGATAGAGCGCGTGGGACAATGACTCAGAGCAGTTGACTTGGGCTATGGTATGCATGATTTTATTTTGAATGGTAGAATAATATTGATCTTGCATTTTAATTTTTGTACTTTTAATTATGTAAAGAAAGTGTTTTACTTATCATTTAATAGAGAATTTAATTTCACCATATCCTTAAGCTTGTTGCTTGAATTAACTCCCTTGGCAATCGATCCCTGACTGTTATCACTGTTCTATCTGTTTTAATGATTATTATGAAGACATTGTGCTTTATATTTCAACCTCATCCCTATATCATCAGTCCATGCATGAGAAGGTGGCTAGGAGTCGGATCACTGGTCATCACTTCGGTGTTAATAGATCTATTGATCCTAATGCCCTAGTTTTTTGTGCGTGGATGATGAGTGAAGGATAGTGTTGACCACCTGTCTACCACTGTTGATTGTTCTTGGTTGAGTGATTATCTTGCGCCTTGTTGTGGTTTATTTCCTCTATGATTGTTTTTCCTTTCCCACGGAGAATCACTTATGATCTTCTACATTGATCCCTGCATTTTGGTCCATTCATGGCAAAAATTTAAGTCTGTGATTTAATGCTTTTCCTGGCGAATTTATTGTGTGGTTTTTATACATCTAGTATGTCATTTACTCTCCGAAATTACATTATGTTTTTTCACCTCTGGCCTGTGATTTTACCTATTCACTTTAATTTATTTGAAGACGAATTTATCTTGCATATTTACCCACTCGAATGACAGCTTATAAATTATTTTGGACTGTGTTTTTCTTGGTGTAATGGATGAGAGATATTACTTGAACTACTCTGCGATATTCACCTTTTCAGATTGCAATCGTTGCCTTCATGTACATGGAAAATTTACCTTCAAAGGCATGCATTTTTCTTTTCTGCAATATATAATACCTTGATGGTGACTTAAATCAGTGCCATTATTACAATTAAAACTCAACATTTTATGATACGTTGAAGTCAATTTTATACCGTGATTTGATACTACTATTTCCTTAAAATAGTGGTATGTTTTTCTCTGATTAGAGGACAGTCCTAGCAAAGGAGAAGCATAGTTTTATGCCTAATGCTTTATAGTTATTGTTACATCTTTATTCTATGTCCATGGATAATGTTATGTAATGAAGTTAATGTTATTTCTTACTGTACACACAAAGTTATACAGGTTCTTGTTATTCTGGACAGCAATATATATATGCCCCTATAGATGATGTAATTAGATTCTTGTTCTCAAATGAGGAGAATTCAAATACACCTTCTGACACTGCTTCTCTATGAACTATTATCGTTATTCTTTAATTACATGCACATCGATATATTTCTTAATTAAGTTATTGTAATTTCTTTAAAATACGCCCAACGATATACATTGTTTTGTTTATCCTTGATTTATGACACAACACTCTCCTTGAGATTATCCCAATGGTTTCACCTGTTCCACTGATCTCAAACTTACCCAACCTTATTCACCTTGAGTGAAAATTTCAATGCCTAATGTTTAACCTATATTTGTGACTGTGACTTTACCTGTTCCAATGACAGCAAACTCACATTACCTTACTTTATTGTGCGTGAAAATTCCAATGTGTTTTTAATATAAATCCGGACTACATAATTCTATGTAATATTTGTGTTCCCAATGTTGTACTGGATGCTTCTTGTCTGGGGTAGCAGTCGTGTTTCTACAAGTGTAATGGCAACATTTTGTAGGTGAACATCAACTTTTTTGGGGGGGGCGAATGACACTTGGGAGTTGGGGTAGACAACCTTGAATCTGTGGTGTTGATTGAGTTTCCACCCATAATTATTGATAGATTGATGCAGGAGCATCTCTCCATGCAGCCAGCCAGCCATCTAGCCACGTCAGCGTGCATGCATTCATATGCAAAAAGGGAGGTGCAACCTCATTTAAAATTTGAAATGAATGTAATTGAATGTCTTAGGCCGTTGAGCCAGGAAAGCCATGCCTTTGCACAGGCTGTAGATAAGATAGGCATTTAATGCTAGATTGGTTGAGATCTAGTTCTGGATAGCAGACTAGACAGCCATTGATTGTAATTGAATAGGGTAGGTGAACCTGGAGGGAAGCGCTAAGAGCTACTCAGGTAAAATAGATCTTCAGATCTCATTTTGGATGTAGGTGATAGTAGAGAAAAGAAGAGCCGAGGAGAGCTCGAGAACACCTTGTACAAATAGGCATTTTCCATTTTTAATATATACAGAATCAGTTTTTCCTGCATAGGGTCTGTCTTATACTCATGTCTGTGTGTGTTCATTATATGTTGTATTTGTGTGTGGTTATCATGCAATTGTAGGGAGTGTGTTTGATTTTAGGTTGAGGGTCTTTGAGGTTTCATGTCAGGAGGGCATGACATAGTGTTGCAGACTTTGAATACCGGTGCATGAGTGCACTTTTGAACTCTGAGGAGTCAGACAGAGATGTGCTGAGGCACAGGACTGAAGTCAACAACTCAGGAAGAAGACCTATGGGGTTGTTGAATACCTCAAGAGGCAAGGTTGTGTGGCTGAGACACAGTGGCAGACAGAATCACTGAGGATTCTGTAGGAGCTCTGCAAAGTGGGCATTGAGCATATGCATGGGTTGCATTGGAGAATAATTTTGTTGTGAGTTCGGAGAAGACCAGAATCACCGAGGGTTCTGAGAAACTCTACTAGGAGGGTATTGAGTAAGTGCATAGGTGCACAAGGACCCAGAACTACTGAACATTCTGTGGAAAAAAAACACTCTGCCAAGAGGGCATAGAGATATTGTGTAGACGGCACAAGGAGAAGGGAACTCTTTGAGTTCTGCCATTTGAAGGAAGAGTCCAAGGAAGGATCTTCACCGGGTTACTGAATACCCGGGAACTCAGCCAGAGGTCGCATGAGCCACAGGATAGAAAGGAAGGCATCCGTTTTATTCTCCATCTGTGGGAGAAGGAGGAAAGACAAAATCCCCCAAGGAGTCTGAGCATTCGAAGAAGCTCAGGAGAGATAGCGTGGTATATGCATGAAGACTCTACAGGAGGTAGAATTCAAATCTCCAAAGGTTTGAGGAGAAGCTTAGGAAGGGAAACACTTTTATGCGCATCAGCGAAGTTTGAAATCAAGGAGCTCGCAGAGATGAAGGATAGAAAAGGTTGAGGCCTTTAGAACCTTGGAAATCCTCCCAAGGCAGGACAAAAGCACAAGGGAGCTTTGGAGAGAGCACAGTGTCCATCGGATCGGCAGAAAAGAAAATATGGACCATTGAATAGTCACGTCTAGGGGAGCGTCAGAAGGAGTGCATAGGACAGGAGGACCGATAACCGTCGGATCTCACCTATAAATCCCGTAAACCATAGATCTCGAAAGATTTGCACAGGGTTTTAAGCCCGAAGGAGCAGAGGAAGATCCCAGAGATTCAGAGTTTGGGATATCGGGGTTTCTATGGTCGTGGAACTCATCGTAGAAAGAAATCGCGATCCACGATATCCCAAACTCTGAATCTCTNATGGTCGTGGAACTCATCGTAGAAAGAAATCGCGATCCACGATTTCCCGAAGGAGCCTCAACCATTGATTTCAGCGGGGACACGTGGCAAGAGATCCCAAGGATCATGGATTAGAGATTAGGATTCCAGAGACAGGAGTATTGTAAGTTGACATCACGATTAGCGATTTCCCGAGAAGATCAGATCCATTGATCACAGTGGGGATACGTGGCGCGAGATCCCGGAGAGTCGAGGGTTCGGCATTTCGGGGTTCTTGCATACAACGGAATCGCTGGAGGATAAACCATGATTTCGCGATACCCGATTGAGTGCCGAGGAGACGGTGACGTGGAGGAGAGAGAGATCTCACGTACATAGGATTTTGACAGATCGTGAGCTCGAAGGTTCGCAAGTTGGAGCCGCCAAGTTTAGCATCGAAGTTTGCGAGGTCGCGAGAGGCGATATCGGGGCAACCATAGGTTAGCGTGTGGGACCCAGAGCACAATAAAGGAGGACAAGTGGCATCGGAAGTTGGGGAGCAGAGATCCCAAAGGAATGAGTTCCACGCATTTCGATTTTGCAAAGCCTGAATTTCTGATAGGGAATGGGCCGTGGTCTCGTGGACTGGCAGGTCACGCGGGAAAGGAGGAGCCGGAGGAGCTAAGGATCGGAGAGAGGTAGGATCGAGGATCGAGAATCGGGGATTTCAGAGGCGAGTTGTTTACAATCTCGCAAAGTCCACTTTCCCGATAGAATAATCCCTGACAATAGGAAAGGAGCACGGGCGAATATTCATCGGGTTTCAGGGATTTTGAGACCCGAGTACAGGACTCAAATTCTTGCGAGGTCCGATTCTCCGATAGGCAAAGGGAGATCGTCAGGAGAGCATTTTGTACATGCAGAAAAGTCTCGATAAGGGATTTGAGGAACATTTTATCTCTTCGGTCCAGTGAGGAAGTAGGTCCTAGTGGTAGCAGGCATGCCAGGGTGGCGCGAGCTGCATCAGATTGGTATCAGAGCTAGACTTTGTTTGTATATTTAAGACAGAAAAAGGAGGAGGAGGACAGAGTGTTGGGGACTCTATAAGGACTTATTTGCAGGGAGGCAACAGTCCATAGACAGTCAGGGAGACTGTAGGATGAAGTTGGAACATTGAGGGATGCAGAGTGACAACAGTAGGTTTGCTAGGAAGGCAGACAAGAACAACAGCATGGCTACTGAAGGCCATAGGTCTACTGAAATAAAGAAGCCAGAGCTAATGAATGTAGCAGAAATGGATAAAGAGCTCACTGATATAAAGCGAGAGATAGAAGAGCTCTAATTGAAGATGCGGAAGAATAAGAAGCCAAGATGGGTGCACGAGTGGCCCATGCAGAAACTGAAGATGAAATGGCCAGTCAAGGAGCTGATGGCTAGAAGACAGCGTAGGTTGTTAAGGAGATGGCTGAGGTATGCTGAAAACATCAGTCCCATAGAAAGGGAAGAAATGGTTTACATCTGTGAACCCAAGATTGGAGACATTCTTGGTGAGGAGAATGATCAGAGATCGTCTGATGATCTCAAGCACTGCCAGTTGGGCAGGAAAGAAGAAATTCCTAATGACCAGATGGGTAAGGGAATAGAGATGAGATCAACTAATGATCTCAAGAACTACCAGGAGGGAAGAACAGAAGAAATTACAGATTGCCAAGAGGGAAACGAGTTGAGATCAGCTGAGGATGTCACAGACTGTCATGAGGAAAGCCAAGGAGTTTCAATTTTCCAGTTGAGCAATGATCAGAGATCGCTGAGGGATCTCAAAGACTGCCAGGAGGGTAGTGGAAGCATCGAATATTGCTAGGAGGGCAGAGATGAACATTCGAGACCATTTGAAGGTCTCATGGAGGGTTCAATTCAACAAGGGTTGTTGATGAAGATGGGATCGATTGGTCTCATGGTCTGCCAGGGAAGCAGCGGAAGCATCCCATATTTCCAAGTGGGCAGGGATGAACAGATGAATTTGGTTCAGCCAGAGAAGCTGATAGAGAAGATGAGACTGTCTGAGGGTCTCATAAATTCAGATATGGAAAGGGATCAGCAGGTGCAGCTGACAAAAGAGGAGGAATATCAGAATGGTATTCTGATGATTGGGGGAAAACAAGTATTCCTAGCATCTTCCCACAAGGAGGCAGAAAATTCTATTGCAGATGATACAACAGCAACAGATGAACAGTTAGCTATGACTGACAAAAGGAAATTAGAACTGATGATAACTGTCGAGGAGGAATTGGAGCAGACTTTGAAATCTGCCCATGTAGAAACAAAAGAAGAAAGTGAGCATTATTAGGAATGTCTCAACGCATTCAGCGTTGAAGCTGAAAAGACTGCAATAGGGAAATTTGCAGCAGAAGATGGAGAAGATGAGAATTCTGAGGAATGGCTCATTACTTTTAGCTAGGGAGTTGGGAGCGCTGTAGCATTGGAGCTAACAGTAGAAGAAGAAGTGGAAGCAGAAAATGAGTGTTCTGAAGAACAACTCAATAGTTTCAGCCAGCAAGCTAAGAGCACTATAGCGTTGAAGCTAGCAGCAGAGGAAGCTGAAGAACAGGCAGATAGAATTATCACTCCATGGGAAATGGAACTGGAGATGCTCGAGGATTGGTTGAACAATCCAGAGCCAACAAAAGAATTGGCAGAATTTGAGCTGTCAGAAAAGAGGATGACTGAGCAGCAGGTCAGTCAAGAAGAGACTGCAGAGCTGGAGTCTGTAGCAGAGTGGCAACTTGAAGCCATAGATGAAGACAAATATAAATATGGAGATGAAGAAGATGGCATGGGAGATCATAGTAATCTGCCCATGTGCCAAAAAATTTTGCATCTAAGGATACTGCAACAACCATACCAACCACTGGAGCAGTTGGATGAAGTGATAGAGGAGATCAGAAGGCTGATGGTAGAGTCAGCAGAAACTACCAGTGAAGAGAAGCTGGGCAGAGAAAAGGAAGCAGCAGTGCAGCAAAAGAAGCAACAACAGCAGAATGGGGTAGATGCAAATCTCCACAAGTTCATTTGGGACCCAGGAGGATTCCAACAGCTACAGGGGAAGCTCATGAGCAGGAGATCATGATTTTTTCAGCCGTGGAGTATGATGCAGGAGAATCTCTCCATGCAGCCAGCCAGCCAGCTAGCCACGTCAGTGCGCATGCATTCATATGCAAAAAGGGAGGCGCAACCTCATTTAAAATTTGAAATTAATGTAATTGAATGTCTTAGGTTATTGAGCCAGGAAATCCATGCCTTTGCGCAAGCTATAGATAAGATAGGCATTTAATGCTAGATCAGTTGAGATCTAGTTCTGGATAGCAGACTAGACAACCATTGATTGTAATTGAATAAGGTAGGTGAACCTAGAGGGAAGTGCTAAGAGCTCCTCAGGTAAAAGAGATCTTCAGATCTCATTTTGGATGTAGGTGATAGTAGAGAAAAGAAGAGCCGAGGAGAGCTCGAGAACACCTTGTACAAACAGGCGGCATTTTCCATTTTTAATATATACAGAAGAATTTTTTCTTGCATAGGGTCTGTCTTATACTCATGTCTATGTGTGTTCATTATATGTTGTATTTGTGTGTGGTTATCATGCAATTGTAGGGAGTGTGTTTGATTTTAGGTTGAGGGTCTTTGAGGTTTCATGTCAGGAGGGCATGACAGAGTGTTGCAGACTCTGAATACCAGTGCATGAGCACACTTCTAAACTCTGAGGAGTCAGACAGAGATGTGCTAAGGCATAGGAATGAAGTCAAAAACTCAGGAAGAAGACCTGTGAGGTTGTTGAATACCTCAAGAGGCAAGGCTGTGTGGATGAGACACAGTTGCAGACAGAATCATTGAGGATTTTGTAGGATCTCTGCAAAGTGGGCATTGATCATACACACGGGTTACATTGGAGAAGAATTATGTTGTGAGTTCAAAGAAGACCAGAATCACCGAGGGTTCTAAGAAGCTTTGCCAGGAGGGAATTGAGTAAGTGTGTAGGTGCACAAGGACCCAGAACTACTGAATGTTCTGTGGAAGAAAAACACTCTGCCAAGAGGGCATAGAGATATTGTGAAGACGGCACAAGGAGAAGGGAACTCTTTGAGTTCTTCCATCTAAAGGAAGAGTCCAAGGAAGGATCTTCATCGGGTTACTGAATACCCGGGAACTCAGCCAAAGGTCGCATGAGCCGCAGAATAGCAAGGAAGGCATCCGTTTTATTCTCCATCTATGGGAGAAGGATAAAAGACAAAATCCCCCAAGGAGTCTGAGTGTTCAAAGAAGCTCAGGAGAGATAGTGTGGTATATGCATGAAGACTCTACAGGAGGTAGAAGTCAAATCTCCAAATGTTTGAGGAGAATCTCAAGAAGGGCAGCGCTTTTACGTGCATCGGTGAAGTTCGAAATCAAGGAGCTTGCAGAGATGAAGGATAGCAAAGGTCGAGGCCTTTAGAACCTTGGAAATCCTCCCAAGGCAGGACGGAAGCACAAGGGAGCTATGGAGAGAGCACAGTGGTCATTGGATCGGTAGAAAAGAAAATCTAGACCGTTGAATAGTCACATCCAGGGGAGTGTCAGAAGGAGTGCATAGGAGAGGAGGACCGATAGCCATCGGATCTCACCTAGAAATCCCGTAAACCGTAGATCTCGGAAGAGTTGTGCAGGGTTTTAAGCCCAAAGGAGCAGAGGAAGATCCCGGAGATTCAGAGTTCGGGATATCAGGGTTTCTATGGTCATGGAACTCATAGTAGAGAGAAATCGCAATCCATGATTTCCCGAAGGAGCCTCAACCATTTATTTCAGCGGGGACACGTGGCAAGAGATCCCAAGGATCGTGGATCAAAGATCGGGATTCTAGAGACATGAGTCTTGTAAGTTGACATAGCGATTAGCGATTTCCCGAGAAGATCAGAGTTGTTGATCACAACGGGGATACGTGGTGCGAGATCCCGGAGAGTCGGGGGTTCGACATTTTAGGGTTCTCGCATACAACGGAATCGCTGGAGGATAAACCACGATTTCGTGATACCCGATTGAGCACCGAGGAGATGGTGAGGTGGAGGAGAGAGAGCTCTCACGTGCATAGGAGTTCGACATATCATGATCTCGAAGGTTCGCGAGTTGGAGCCGCCAAGTTTAGCGTCAAAGTTTGCGAGGTCGCGAGAGGCGATATCGGGGCAACCATCGGTAGCGTGTGGGACCCAGAGTGTAATAAAGGAGGACAAGTGGCATCAGAAGTCAAAGATAGGAGATCCCAAAGGCATGAGTTCCACGCATTTCGATTTCGCGAAGCCCGAATTTCCGATAGGGAACGGGACATGGTCTCATGGACTGGCAGGTCACGTGGGAAAGGAGTAGCCAGAGGAGCTAAGGATCAGAGAGAGGTAGTATCGAGGATCAGGAATCGGGGATTTTCGAGGCGAGTTGTTTACAATCTCGCAAAGGCCAATTTCCTGATGGAATAATCCCCGACAATAGGAAAGGAGCACGGGCGAATATTCATCGGGTTTCAGGGATTTTGAGACCCGAGTGTAGGACTCGAATTCTTGTGAGGTCCAATTCTCCGATAGGCAAAGGGAGATAGTTAGGAGAGCATTCGATGGGTGCGGAAAAGTCTCGATAAGGGATTTGAGGAACATTTTAGCTCTTCGGGCCAGTGAGGAAGTAGGTCCTGGTGGTAGCAGGCGTGCCAGGGTGGCGCGCGATGCGTCATAGATAGTGTGTGATAATTGGGAGAGACCTTTTGCATTATGCAACAACCTTTTTTTTTTACAGATAGTGCCCTATTAAGATGGTAGAGATTTAGTCATTTAAAGGCACAGTTGTATCATAATTCTCCCAACATTGTAATGTTTTCATGCAACGTTGTCTTTTAACTTAGCATTTTATCCTTGATAGTTTATATCCTTAAAATATATCATATTTATATATATTATTATCTTACCTCTTTAAGGGTTGGTATTACTTTTAGACGTTAATGTCATCACTGTTAATTTCATTAATTAGCTCTTGTTGAATGGGAAGAAAAAGTATAGAGCATAAAGATAGACAACAATGATATTTTTGCATGCAAAGCATTGTCGATGGGTGGTATGCGTTGTATAGCTAGAAGATTTTAATAGATAATGGCAGTGTTTTTCTATCTGATGTGATACAGATTATCGATATTTAGACAATAAAGATAAAACCCTTTTATTTGGTGTCTTTAAAGGATAGCATTTCCATATTTAAAAAAAATAAATGTTCTTATTGCTTGAAGACATGTTCCATTTTTGTTCCATTTAAACGATAGTGATTTCGGTTATGCTAGAAATTTATTGTCTCATATGATTTTCATAGTCATCTTGTTGACTTGTCGATTGGGTGCTTGGATCAGTATTCTTCTTGTCAGTAACCCAACTCCTAGAGCGTTGGATTCATCTAGATTCCTTGGTCCAGATAGGTTATGTTGCGCCAGGGTTATGGTCATGCCTATCACCTCGAGAAGACATGATTCCTGATGAGGGAATCATGAAGAACCCTATTGGATAGAGGTTAAGGATAACCTAGCCGGAGTCTATGCTTCCCTTTGTGGATGTGGTTGATTGTTGTGAGTTCTTGTTGGCGCTTGGGCTATAAAACCTTCATGCATTGGGTTTTATGTGCCATAGAGGTTCTAATGATTGGGCATCGGGACCATTGTGTCGGTATTGTGGATGTTTTCCTTTAGCTTGTGGGCATTTTCATGTTTGTGTCGGGCGGTTAATCATTTCTATTTGATCTACGCATGTTTTTCCCCATTTCTCGTTGCGCTAGGGAATTGAGACGTTGTTTTCTATTGCCTGATCGACGTGCGTGTGTTCTTCATCAGGTTGTGTGGTTCAACTATTGTAGCCATTGTCTTCTTTCCTAAAAACACAAATAAAATTTGTACTTTTCACTTCACTTGCATTCATAACGATTTGGGGTCATTACACAAAACCATTGTTTCAAAAACCAACCATAAGACATCATTAAGTAACTGAAGTGGGATATCCCCATGGGGAAACCGATTTACCCATAGTACTATACTCTCTAAAACTGATATAAGAAAAATATAACAGATTATAAATAAAAGTGACAAGTGGTAAAATATAATTAAAACAACCAGCAGGCCATGTAGACGGACACCTGTGTTGCTCAGGTTGTGGGCTTGTAACATGGTGCTGTGTCCAAGGGGGTTTCCTTGAGTGTTGGAGCCGAATTTGGTGTTGCATCCTCCACGAAAGAACTGTGCAGAGATGGAACCAATATTAGTTCTTCGTCCCCTGGTGCAATGGGTGTTTCTTTTGATGGGTGGCACAAACCGTGCAAAGATGAGAGCATCTATAGGATTTGTGTCCCCTTCCCATCCAAGACTTCTAATTGAAAACGCATGTCCTCCACTTCTTTATGCCATTCGAACACCATGCCTTGCAAAAATTCAAGGTTTTCTTGTACCTTTGTGCAAATAGCACAATCTGAACAAGAGATGGGATGCTCATAATTTTTTCCATGGCCATCGGTGAAACCTTCTCGTGGATATTGGACCGGTAGCTATTGCATTGAGATCTAATTTGGGTATACACAAGACATTCTAGGAGAATTCTTTTTTTATCTTCAACCCTCTTCGTGTCACAAATGTGATAGATTATTTCTTTCCATGGTGTTTTGGGGATTTTGCAACGCCCAATTTCACTATGCAACTCAGGAGAATTAGTTCTTAATTTAGCAATACTTATTGTCTTCTTTACGCTCTTCAAAACAATGAGATACTTTTGATCTTCAAGGTTAGAGTTAATCACCTCCTTATGATATGTTAATTTTCTTTTATCCTCTAATTCTTTATCACACCATAGATGCTCCTTAAATTTAACATGTATAAAAATTTTAATATCATCAATATTCTGTAGAATAACTTCTTTATTTATTACCTAATTATTTAGCCAAGACTTGGCAAATTATGTCATAGTCGCTTCAGTTGTTGTTGATTTTGACTAGAGTCTGAAGAAATTTTGGGATCCTCTTATTATCCATGTTGTTTGTCATGTTATTGTACAGTAAGTACCTAATCATAGTTGTGCTCTAAATGGGGGAAATGATCTCTTCGATGAGGAGGATAGGATAGGGTGTATTTCCCTTAATTTGAGTTTATAAGTTATAAAATTATTTTGGATTCACTGTACCTTTCTCTAGGATTCTTGATAAATATTGCATCCCCAAACTTCACATACATATAACATATTACGAGTGACAAGAATCTGAAAGAATTTTTTTCTTATCTCATAGTCAAAGGTCTGCTAGTTTACAATTATTTTCAAGCCCATAATAAGCTTTCCACCCTCCATTTATGTTTTTATCAATGCTATAGTTCCAATTGAACTTGTGATGAATATGAATGCCAATATACTTATACGAAGTTACTTCCTCCAAGATATTGTTTCCATATACAAAATTATTTTAGGTGATATTATTGGATTTAATAACCATAACCTTCATTTTGTCAATATTCATAGTCATACCTATACTGGATCAAAAGTCTTTGAGGATTCTAATATACTTACTAATGCCATAGGGATTCATTTCTATAATAAAAATATCATCGACATAGAGAAGAATGATGATTACAATGCTATCAAGAGTTGGTCCAACACAACCTGTGGCTTCCAAACAATCTTCTAACGTTTCGTTGGAAATGCCAAAAAGAGTAGGGGATATGGGACAAAATTTCTTGACTCTTGTATTGTAGTTAATTTCTTCTAGCCAACCCTCAGTGTTTCTAAACTTGGAAATAATGTTCTCATACAGCCTTACCACAACATATCTCAGCCGGAAGGAAACTTTTATCTCTTCTAACCTATTCCAAAGGTTGGTACTAGGCAGAGTGTCAAAAGTTTTCCTAAAGTCAACAAAAAAACATAGGAGATTGTTTTTATTGTTGCAACACTCTACAATGATCCTAAGTGTGATAAGATGGTTCATACTTGAATGATAACCTCTAAATTTAGCATCACCTTTATCTCTTTTTCCATGGCTTTGTAGCCATAAGTTAATCTTATTTTCCAAAATACTTGTGTATATCTTGGATAAAATGGGGATAATCATAATGTTCCTATAATTATAGGGATTGATTTTATCACCACTTTTAAAAATAGGTACAATGAAGCTTTGAGTCCAAGGTTTAGGGAATCCCTTGAGTGTTAAATTGAAGAGCTTGTGTATTTAGGAAATCCTTGCTTAACTATTAAATTGAAGAGCTTATGAATTTAGGAAATCCTTGCTTGACTATTAACTTGAAGATCTTGTGTATTTAGGAAATCCTTGCTTGACTATTAAATTGAAGAACTTGTGTAACTTTTATATTGGTAGTATAAAATATTTTTTTATCAATTTAAATTTTTTATTTAATTTGATACTATTGTAAATTAACATGAGCAAGTAAACAATACCATAGAAGGGAGAATTGATAGTCACGGAAAGCTAGGGTTTGAAGGTCAGGACCACAACAGAGAGCAGCATGAGCAGTCGAGGGGGGGCAAGGGGACTCCCTTATACAAACAGGTAGTGGTGGACAGAGGAAAAGGGCCAATAAGTGGAGTTTTCAAGGCACCGGCAACATGAACCTCGGGATAAGACCTAGGAAAGAATCAAGAAAGAAGTCAGGACAAAAATGAGACCATGGAGGAAGTCACTAAGGAGACTCATAATGAAAATCACAAGATCGGGAAGGTTAACAGGACGGAGGAGCGCAACCCCTGCAAACCCAAAACAACATTGATACCCAAGGTGGTACTGGAAGACCCACAAAAACAAATCTACAGGGATCAAATGAAGATGCATGTGCTCATATGAAACATTCAAAAAGGTACTAGTATGGCTAAGACTATATTCCCTACCCTTAGACTACTGGCTGCCCTCTACCCTTGAAGCAATAGGAAACAAATTGGGTAAATCTGTGAAGAGCTGAGAATCCACCCTAAAAGGAAGATACACATCGTATGCAAGAATCTGTATAGAGATGGATGTTTCTGGAGCACTACCAGAAGCCATAATTCTGGAATTCAGGGATGAGGAATGAATCCAAAACATAGATTATGAAGAAATCCCCTTTTGATGCAGATGATGCCATGAGCATGGAAACTTGATCAGAGAGTGCCCTCTAAACAAAATGCAGGAAGTGGTAAATCCCAAAACATAGCAAGATGAGGAAGGGTTTATAACCCCAAACCCCGGGAACAGAGAAAATAAAAAGAAAAATAAAACCTCGGCAGGAAATACACAGGAGAACCATAATACAATGGAAGGAAGGGACCAAACAAACAAAAGGACAATAGAAAAAAAGGACTCGGTAAAGTTCTAGAAGTCAAGGACCAAGCAACAAAAGAGGCCACCCAACAACCAAACATTACAACAACTCAGGGGAGTTGCGCAACCTCGATGGATGGAGAAACAAAAGAGGACAACACTGCCATGCAAGATGCAGAGGGGGATGCAGAGATGACCCGGAGCGAAGAAGGTACATAATACCCTGATCTCAGAGACTCGGTGGAAAGGGAAGGGATAGAAATTCCACACATATTAGAACAATGGAAAAGGTAGGGAGTTCACAACATACCAACAGAGAAACTCGACCACATCCAATACTTGTTCCTCCTATGGGAGGAAGCCAAAGACAGAGGACAAAAACACACACACGGTGAGATAGGACACCTAGGAGTGAAATCCAACAAGGGACAATCGCAGCCATCACCCAAATAGATGAGAAGGAAAAAAGGTAGGAAATCAAACAACGTAGCACTACATGAGATGGGAGTGCTACTGATAAACTCAGGTAAGATCAAGATACTCTTTCCCCACTCTCCCCCACATGTTTAAAAATGAATATTATAACTTGGAATATAAGAGGCCTAAACAACCTAAGAAAACAAAGAATCCTTAGGAATAAAATAAAGCATTCCAGCAACCAGATCTCTATTTTATTCAAGAGATGAAATGTACTATAGACAGAATGGAGGCAATCAATAAACAACACTGGCACAAGTACAAGATGGTATCCCTCGAAGACCACCAAAGGTCAGGTGGCATACTCACTCTTTGGAGCCCACAAATCCTAAATTTAATAGCAGCTAAGGAAACCAAGTACACCCTAATCGTATGCATGAAAATCATAGGAAATATTGAGGAGATTCTATCCAAAAATGTGTATGGGCCCCATGGGCCAGAGGAAAATAAAGGAATGATTCGAGACCTAGAAGATATAAAAGGATGAACCACCAACCTCCACTCGATACTGGCAGGGGACTTCAACATTATCACCTCCCTTGCGGAAAATAAGGGTGGTACAAGAATATTGGATTGGGATGAAGAGGAGTTTTCAAATTTTATAGACAGAGTGAAGATAGTAGACCTCCAAACCAATAATGGCTAGTTCAGTTCGACCAATAAATGGATGAACCAGTTCCAAGTAGCTACAAGACTTGACCGATTCCTTATATTGGAGTCAATCATCATGCAGGGGCTAACCTTAGACTACAACATCCTCCCCTAGGGTGGATCTAATCAATGGCTAGTACAATTGGAAGCAGGATTCCAAACAACACCGAAGAACAAACCCTTTAGATTCGAGAAATTTTAGATCGATCACCCGACTTTCAAGGAAAAAATCAAACAATGGTGGCGGGAGGAGAAACCAGAGCAAGGGACTAGGATGTTCAAACTACACAAGAAACTTAAATACATCAGAAAAAAAATCAAGGAATGGAACAAGGATATATTTAGGATTATAAACACAGAGAAAAATGACATCGAAGAAAAAATGAAAAAAATACAAGAAACTTGCTTACAAGAAGGCTATACGGAAGACCGAAAAAAGGAAGAGCTCCAAATGACACAAGAATGGGAGGTGTGATGCCAGCCGGACAAAACACTATGGTGTCAAAAGTACCACATCCTATGGCTAAAGGAAGGAGATCAGAACACCAAGTTCTTCCACAGAACAACCATGGCCAGAAGAGCCCATAAAAAAATACTGAAGATCAAGGACCAGGATGGAATCGAGCACGAGTCACATCGGGAGATCAAAAGCACTCTGGTCAACCACTTCCATGGGATAGCCAAAGAACCTCATCAAGACAAATGGGAGGCCATCCAGAAGATAACCTAGAATATTCCACACCTAGTTACTGAGGAACAAAACATCTTCCTGAACAAACCTATTGCCACAGAAGAAGTTGATCAATCTCTCCAGGAAATTCCCAGTGGGAAACCACCAAGTCTAGATGGATTCACTATGGATTTCTTCAAATCCTACTAGGAAATTATCAAATATGACATCAATAAGGTAGTAGAGGACTCTAGAATGTCTGCCTCCATCCTTAAATCTCTAAATGCAACCATGATCACCCTAATCCCTAAGTAAAATGAACCCAAAACCCTTGACTGGTACAGACCCATAGCACTTTATAACGTGATCTATAAGATTGTCTCCAAAGTCATAGAAAATAGATTGAAACCTCTCCTACCTTCATTGATTTCACAAGAACAGGCAGGCTTCATGGAAGGTAAACAAATAATGGACAATATCATCCAGCCCTATGAGATCATTCACACATTAAAACTTCAGAAGAGGGGGTGGAATGTTAATAAAACTAGACCTAGCAAAATCCTATGATAAAATTACCTGGCATTACATGATCAAGACTTTGGAAGTCTTTGGTTTCACCCATCACTGGATCAGTTGGATTTTCATCCTAGTATCAACAACAAGATACTCGCTACTGACCAATGGAGCCCCGGCAAAAAACATTTGGCCCACGAGAGGGATCATACAAGGCAATCCGATGTCCCCCTTCCTATTCATTCTGATGATGGAAGGCCTTAGCAAGAGCATAAAGAGTGAAACAACAACCTAAAAGAAGTCCAACACTATATGGCAGACCCAAACCAAGATGACCTAGTGAAACACTGGGATAAGCTCTGGAACAACCCCCAATGGCCAAAGATTAAGATCTTCCAGTGGTTAATATTACACAACTGCATCCTAACTTGGGATAACCTAAGGAAAAGAGGTTTCATTGGTCTTTCAAGATGTCAACTATGTCAAACTCAGGAAGAAACAACCAACCATCTCCTCGACGAATGTGCCTGCACTACAGAATTGTGGGACTGGGCATCAAGTATCTTCCATTAGTCAGACAGGATCCATGGTAACATAGCCGCAACAATCAAGCTCTTGAGATAAAACTACAACGACCAAGAAAAGGTGAACCTATGTTGGATCCTAACCCTAGGAATGATCATATGGTCGACATGGAAGGAAAGGAACATGTGCATTTTCAGAAACCAAAGCTGGCCAGAAGGGAAGATCAAGGAAACCATAACCTCCATGATACATGAGACGGTGATGAGTTGCAACTGCCAGGACAGTAGCGCACAACCCACTGATCAAGATTCCATAGTCCTAGAGGTTTTCGAACTAACTGGTGGGTGCAAACGCAATCCAAACATACAATAGACGCAACTCTAGGTAGGTGAGTGCAACTGGAAACCCCCACCTCTAGGCTCTCTCAAGTTGAATTTTGATGGGGAATCAAAAGGAAAGCCATAAAGAACATGCCTGGGAGGATTAATCAGGGACAATAAGGTGAACATCATTTGACTATACGCGGGGAACTTTGGAAAATCCACCAATAACGCCGTAGAATTTGGGGCCCTAGAGATAGGTTTGGATATTCTTAGCTGGGAGGGGATGACAAATGTCATAGTGGAAGGAGACTCAATGCTAGTCATCAACATAATGAGAAAACTCCAAAATGGTACCAGAATAGGCAATATCCAGAGGCACTGGCGATTGGCCTACCTACTGAAAAAATCCAGGAGCACTTCCGGACAGGGATCAATGTGGAGTTGCACTGGGTGAGGAGGTCAGCAAATGGACTAGCGGACATAATAGAAAATGAGGGGGTCGAGAATGAAGGTCCATAATTGGACACAACCTGGAGCAACATCCTGCAAGGTCAATTTCGAGCAGACTACACCCAACTTGCGGCAAAAGACTAGAATAAAAGGAGTAGTACAGAATATTACGACAAGAATGGAGGTGAAAAAGACACTGTACGACACGTACGTCCTAGACAAAATCCGATGTCCCACCAATCAAATAAGGTTGCAAATGAAAACACAGATCACACATCAAGTGAAGGTACGACACCACAACCCCGTCAATAAAAAGAAGTACAAAAGTTACCCACTGGAAAGCAGAAGAGATAGATCGCAGGTGGCAAAGGATGAAGGAACTAACTCACAGGTGGAAAAGGAAAATGAGCGACAGGTCTCAACAGGGCCAAGTAGGAACAAATCTCACCTAAGTATCGATATGGGACTGGGAAAGGGATTGCGTACAATGAGCAGGGTAGAGCATTGGCGAAGGGATAACGACAGGGTCATCAAATACACATGCTCTGGAACAGACTCTTCTAAATGGAAGAACCGCCTTGATGAGTAGATCATGATTGCAAGGATAGGACCATAGCCAGGTTGGCTCCATAAAGGCTGGGACACCAAAACATATTACAAAACACAACATCGCAATTACAGGGGCCACCTTACTTATTAGAAAGAGGTGCACCAGAACAGGGAAAGAACCCAACGTAAGAACCACCACCTGCAAATTAAGATGGTGTGCATGAAGAAAACCAGTAGAAAGAGAGGCCCCTAGGGAAAGGAACCTCCATAAAGCGCCCACTGGATGATAAGAATTGAATAGGCGGCCAGGGACACAAGGAGAACCTTCCTTATGAAGGTAGACACCAAGGGAAAGATGATCATTAAAATATGAGAGGGTGAAATTAAAAACACCCACGGGGGTAAAGCCTGGTCAACACTAACACAAGAAGCAGGGAGGATATGGGACCCCCAAACCACACAATTGAGGATAACCCTTTACCACAGGACGGTGGAGGAATCTTGGAGAACCAAAATGCTGATAGGTAAGATGTGTGCAAACTGAGGGGAGACCAACAGGATGGAAACCAAAGAGAAGAAGAAAGAGCGCATAGAAATTCTCAACCGCCTCAGCAACCTGGAGATGGGGGTAAAAAGGTTGGTGGAGGAAAAGAAAAGACAATAGGAGAAACTGGAGCAGATGGTAGGACATTTTCATCTCTATCTACGCTACGTCCACCATATAGATATCACTCCAGCCGACAGTAATGGAACCCCACTTGCATTAGAAATCTACATCTGGTGGAATAGAGGGAGGAGGATGTGGCACAACAGAAAGGGGATGCAAAGCACCCCATCAACCTAGACTAGCACAAGACTCGACCAGACCTTGTCTCTCATGGTATGAGCTCACCCCACTATGTTCAGACTTTTTTTATTTCTTTTGATCAAGTTTTTAGACTGGATTATGGTAGCCTCGGTTGGTTTCCCGTTGTAGCGACCCAGGAACTTTTTGTTTATTTTCAGATACTGCACTCCAAGGACCCCAGATCTAGTTTCCATTAAGGCAGATATTAAGAAACCTTGCATCCATTTTGTACTATAACCTTATAAATAAATATAGATTCACACACTCATTTACAAAAAAAAAAAAAAGATACTATTGTAAATTAACAATAAATAAGTTAACCCCCGAATGGGGTGACACACGGTGTCGCCTCGCGACATGGCTTAGCATCAAGACACAACTTAAATGTTGATGGATTCCACCCATCGTCTCCGCATTTACGATGGTAGTCATCCATTAAAGCTTCTATACGGAGGAGGGACTCCTCCCTCGCACAAAATCTCTTGCTTAGACTGCACTCAATATGACAGGGTTAATGGAAAGTCAGGCGAATCTGTCATTTGGTAATTCAAAAATTCGAGAGCCTGGACAGAGCTAGTTCGCTCTTATTTTGGACCTCCCCATTGGTTGGGAGCTCTGGTGCAGCTATGGTTCCCTCTCGTCTTGGCTCACTTTCATTTTGGTGCATTCTCTTTGTATTTTTATCCACCCCTCATCAACAATGACAAGGAAGCGAGGAATGCCTCGCCGAGGCTCCACCTGGTACACCCACAAAGAGAAAAGGAAAAGGAGGAAGAATCTGGAACGTGCTTTGTTGATGGCGACTTCCATTCTCCGGCAGGGAGTAGGTGCTGACGAATTGGTACTACACGCCATTATCGTTGAGCCTAGGATAGAACATAGAATTCATACCATGGCAATTGAGCCTGGAAGCAATCTGGAGGGAGGCACTGCGGACGATTTTCCAACCTACTATGTTGAGGAAATGCCATACCTAAAGGACTTAGCAACCACCCTTGATGCAGGTGCACCCTCACTGGCACGCCCGCTCCTCCCAGACCTTCTTTTCGCTTGGCCTGAAGAGCGTCAATGCTCCTCTAATTCTCTGTCGGGAATTCTTCACCCACAACAACTCCTTACTGATCTCCCTTAACGATCGGAAAATCGAAATTTGCAACTTCGTGAATTCTATGTTCGGGAAATTTATGTCTCACTATTCCTCGAAACTCGAGGTGGGTCAATCGTTGACTTTATCCCCCTTTCTATCGGAGTTCTCCCTATCGGGAAATCGCTACTCGTGGTGTCAACAAATTGAAACTCCAATCTCCAAATCCCGATACGCTAATTCTCTGATACACGTGTGGACTTGTTTTCTCCACCTTCTATCCTTCTATCAAAATTTTGAAACTCGTGGGATCGTGAGTCCTGATGTCGATGGACTCGGGACTTTCCCTTTACCAATCCCCGATATGATACCACCTGTACTCCACTAGCTCCCGTGGTCCCACACTGCCACGTCACTGTCGGGATATCGTGGATCATGAATCCAACATGCAAGCATTCCCTGTCATTAAGAACCCTGATTCTCTGAACCCCGTTCTTTGGGATTTCTTGACACGCATCCCACAAGATCAATGGTTCTGATCCTATCAGGATATCATGGATCGTGATATCGCCACCCCTATTCCAACAACTTGGTTCTTCAACTCGCGATATGCCGATACGCGATGTCACGTGTGATTTGACGGTCTTGATGGCTCGAGATCGATGGATCTTCCCTTCCTAAGCTTCTAACCTTTTCATGCTTGCATCGATAACCGTCTTGCACCTCCATAGGATCCAACGGCCCATGAAATTTCACGAATCTCCACAAGGATTTCGTCCACCCATTCTTTCTTCAGTGGATCCATGAAATTGACAAAGTGCCTTCCTATTGAGACTCGTTCACCTGCTCTCTTGCTAACCTGCGATGCTTTCCTTTGGTATGCCACACGACTAGCTTCGTTGTTCTTCAACGACTTTGATGACCTATCCCTCCTAAGATTTACTTCAACTTTGAGTCCTCGGCAAGAACTCCCTTGCTCGCGCTCCTTGCAGCAATTATTCAACAACCTTGAAGGGTCGAAGTTGTTCAACTCTGCGCACTCCTGCAGTAGAAATCTTCAATATCCCTTTGCTCAGAATCGCAACTCTGAGACTTCGTCTAGCCTGTGCACACCTTGCACGGCTACAAAAACCCAATCAAGTTCTGGGTAAATGAGAATAAGTGTTAAACTATCGAGCCTTCATCAACGCATTCCTTGTGGATGAACTCAACTACACCCTTTGCAGGAATCTCCTGGCTCAGATAGAGAAACAATTGAAACTTATTCTCTTTCCTCTTAGACTTCAGTTTAAACCCTGAAATCACATGCATAGCATATACAAAGCAAATGCATATCCAAAAAAACAAAAATTCATGAGCACACAAACCACATACACAGAGAAACAACACCAGTCATGAGTTTGAATCAAAGACTCTCTTCTATTAATTCAAATCTGCACATGGGTGTTCTTCATACAATTCTCTGATTGCTCTCTCTTCTGAACGCTTGATTCTGAATGAATGTTACAATGTACAAGTGAGGGTGTCTATATCCATTTTCCCTCCTTCCATCTAAAACTGTCTAATCTGAAAATAAATCCTATCTACCTGCATTAAATCTATTAAATGCCTCCTATCTAATTCGGACAAGAGCGTATGGCTCGAGGTCTGATACAACATACAAAAGGTGCTTTCATAAATGCATCATTTATACATTGACGCATCCTCTTGAATGAAAATTCAAAAACTTTCTGTTGGCTTGTCCAGTTGTTCATTGCCTTCCATGCTGGCTCACTTGTCATGGCAATGCTCCTTGATGAGTTGGCGATGCTCCTGCATCATACTCCTCGGCTTGAAAACTTTCATGGGATCCTATCCATGAGCTCCTGCATGGTCTGTCCATGCTTCTGTATCATTGCTTCGCTCTCCCAGCTGGCATCTTCCACTGGATGGTTTTTCCATTTGACCAGATACTCAAAGTATTCTTTCCTTCTGGTCTTTCTACCTGCTCGCTTGTCCAGTATACGCTCCATTTGTGGCTTCTCTGCAATCGACATCTGCTTTTGCCACTGGACCTCCTGCTGTTTATCACTTCCAACTCCTATTTCTTCATCCTTTTACAGATATAAGTCTGAGACATTGAACGTCGGAGATATGCCGATCCCATCGGGAAACTCAATCTCATAAGCATTTTCTCTGAGTTTCTTCAGGACTCTGCATGGACCAATTTTCTTCATTTTCATCTTGTTGTATGTTCCCCTTGGGAACCTTTCCTTCCTCAGATGTTCCAGAACTAGATCACCAACTTCGAATTGAAGTTGTCTCCGATGCTAATCTGCTCTGCGTTTGTACTCCTGATTTGAATCAATCGGTCACTACTTCACCTTGCTGTGAAGTTCCTTCATTGCCTCTGCGAATTCTTCAGCACTTGCACTGCTAATAGCAGTCTGTTATGAATCCCTGAGTTCAGAGACTCCTCTCGGCTGCCTGCCATATACAATCTCAAATGGACTCTTTCCTGTGCTCCTGTTCACAGATTCATTGTAAGCAAACTCTGCCTATGGTAATATGTTGTCCCAGCTGTTATGGTGTTCTGTCACCAAGCTTCTCAACAAGTCTCCCAGACTCATGTTGACCACTTTCGTTTGTCCATCCGTCTGTGGATGATAAGCTAAACTAAATGCTAAATTAGTTCCTATCTTCTTCCATAGCATCCTCCAAAAATGTCCAATGAACTTTGTATCCCTGTCCGATACAATGCTTCTCGACAATCCATGGAGTCGAATGATCTCCTTGAAAAACAAGTTTGCGATGTCAGTCGCATCGCTTGTCTTCTGGCATGGAATAAAATGTGCCATCTTTGAAAACCTGTCCACCACCACAAAGATGGAATCAACCCCTCTCTGCGTCCTCGATAGTCCTAATACAAAATCCATGCTTATCACCTCCCATGGCCTCTCGAGTATGGTCAATGGCTGATAAAACCCTGCATTTTGCTTTCTCCCCTTCGAGTGCTGACAAATTCGACACCTGTCAACAAACCTCTTGACATATTCTCGCATGCCTTTCCAAAAATATGATTCGCTCAGCTTCACAAAGGTCTTGTCTTGGCCAAAATGTCCTGCCAAGCCTCCACTGTCATTTTCTTTCATCAAGTTCTCCCTCATGGAGCAATTCGGAATGCACAGTTGATTGCCTCTGAACAACAATCCCTCCTGGATCATATAGTCTATCCAAGAACTCCGATCTCTGAGAACTGGATTCTCAGTTGCTTCATATGTTTCTCTGAAATCTGCATCACCTGCATACATGTCTTTAATATTTTCAAAACCCAAGGTTTTGACTTGAAACTCCTACAGCAACGAACACTTCCTGCTCAAAGCATCAGCCACTTTGTTAGAAGTCCCTGAAATGTGTTTAATTAAATGTAAAATTCTGCATATACTCTACCCATTTTGCATGTTTCTGGATCAACTTCTCTTGTTGACTCACAAACTGTAATTCATGATTATCACTATACAATACAAACTTCTTTGGGATCAAGTAATGCCTCCACTTCTTCAATGCCTGTATGATAGCATAAAATTCCTTATCATACGTGGAGTATTTCAATTTTGCCTTATCCAACTTCTCGTTGTAATATGCAATTAGTCTGTCCTCCTGGCTTAAGACCTCTCCTATGGAATACCCACTGGCATCACATTTCACCTAAAATGTCTTGCGAAAATATGGCAACACCAACACTGGTTTCTCTGTGATCTTTCACTTCAACAGATTGAAGCTCTTTTCAGCCTCTGTTGTCCAGTGAAAAGTCTTATGCCGCTTCTTCACTGTGTCCATCATTGCTGCGCTAATTCCACTGAAATTACTAATGAACTTTCGATAGAAACTAGCCAAACCATGGAAACTCCTCACCTCAAAAACATTTCTGGGTGATGGCCAATTCTTAATCACTTCCACCTTACTTGGATCCATTTTCAATTCATTCGCCAAAATGATGAACCCCAAGTAAATGAGCTCTGTCTTCATAAATGAGGACTTCTTCATATTAATCAACAACTTCTCCTACTGTAGTTTTCTCATCACAATGGCCAAATGTTTCAAATGATCAGACTTTGTTTTACTAAAGACCAGTATATCATCCAGATATATGACAACAAATTTCCCGATGAACTCCTTCAGGACTTCATTCATCAATCTCATGAATGTGCTTGGTGCATTTGTTAAGCCAAACGGCATGACTAACCATTCATACAATCCCTCATTTGTCTTGAAGGTTGTCTTCCACTCATCGCCTTCTCTCATTCGAATCTGGTGGTATCCGCTCTTCAAATATATGTTTGAAAAATAATTTTCCCCACTCAGACAATCCATCAGATCATCCATTCTCGGAAATGGGAACCTGTATCTAATGGTAATTTTGTTGATCGCTCTCGAGTCGATGCACATTCTCCAGCCTCCATCTTTCTTCGAACTAAGAATGGTCAGAACGGCACATGGACTCAGACTTTCTCTGACCAATCCCTTGTCCAACAACTCCTGGACCTACTTTTTGACCTCCTCATTTTCTTGTGGCATTAATCTGTACGCAGCCTTGTTCGGTAAACTAGATCCTCGTATGAGATCAATGTGATGACTCACACTTCTCATTGGTGGCAACGAATGAGGTAATTCGTCCATGATGATGTCAGCGAACTCCTCCAGCAGTTCCTGAATCTCATATGTTAAGTTGTCCACTCTTGTGCTGGTCAGAACCATCCTCAGCTTTCTGACAACAAAGAATTGTGGATCTTCCTTCTTCTCCATCTCTATAAGAAGTTCCTTCCCACTCATGAGAAGTATTGCGTTGTTTACTTCCGGCTTTACCTCCTTATCCTTTATCGGAAGCAACAAATGGGTTCTCCCATTTGCCATGGTCTACCCAGCAATAAATGGCATACATCCATGGGAATAACATCACACAGAATCTGATCATTATAT
The DNA here is from genome assembly GCA_000966675.3 of Picea glauca. Taxonomy (NCBI): domain Eukaryota; kingdom Viridiplantae; phylum Streptophyta; class Pinopsida; order Pinales; family Pinaceae; genus Picea; species Picea glauca. The sequence goes on from JZKD02S1830546.1 coordinate 118,480, forward strand.
CCTCCTATTTTGAATTCAACCAAGCATTGTTTCGTAACACTCACCTGATGTCCCTTTTGTAGCCAAGAAACCTTGTATGGACTCGGGTGATCAGTTGTCTCCAGTGCTGGTTTCTCCACCATCTCGGTTGAAACAAGATTGTCGGTGCTTCCACTGTCTACGATAACCTTGCATACCCCGTCCTTGGTCTTGCAAGTTGTCCTAAACAGTCTCGTCCTTTGGACTGAGGTTTCTACCTCCTTCTTGGGTGTCAAAAGGACTTTATGCATTCCAAGCGATCTTCCGCCTTCTGTATCTTCCGTCTCAGCATCATGCTTCTGAGATTCAGTGATGTGAGCTTCTCCGATGTCCTTCTTTTTCTCTGGATACTCGAATGACTTGTGTCCATTTTTCCCACATGTGAAACATGTGATTACTCCACCTCGGCCTCTTCCTCTACCTCGAGTACGAGGGAAAATGTTTGTGTCAGCATAACCGCCACCCTGCTCTGTATGTTGCCCCCTCTGTTCAACAGTGGTCCTCGCTGTGAGGTTCCCCCTCTCTCAACCTTACCCTGAGGCTTCTTCCATTCCTCCTTGGGCTTCTGATATTTCTCCTGGGTAGCTGTCTTGCCCCTGGGCTGACTCCTGCCTCGCCCTCTCTGACTTTTCTTACGACTCAGCTTCTCTTTGGCCTTCAGAGCCATCTGGTAAGCATCCTCCACTGTTCGGATGGTTGTCATACTTAATTCATCCTGAATTTCATACCTCATGCCATTTATATACCTGGAAACTTTTTCATCATCACTCTCCCAATGACCTGCTCTGATGTTGAGCTTATAAAACTCCTCGGTATACTCCTTCACTGTCATTAACTTCTGCCTCAGGTTTTGCATTCTCCTAGACAACGTGATATGATAATCCCTTGGGATGAATTTTTCTTTCAACTTTGCAATCATTCGATCCCAGTTTTTTATCTTTTGCTTGCCTTTGGAATGCCTATCTGCTTGAAGCTCGTCCCACCATAATGTTGCATGTCCTTTAAATTTAGTGACAGCATGCCTTACCTTTTTATCTTCTTCGATGTCTTCATAATCGAAGTAAGTATCAAGAGATCGAATCCAATCCAGAAGCTCTTCTACATCCAGGCTCCCTTCATAAGCTGGAATGTCCATTTTGTTCTTTGAACTCATCCGGGCGATAGCTTTTATCAATCGCTCATTGGCTGCATCTTCAGCTGCAAATTCTCCTTCAGCTTCCACTTCGCCTTCAGAGTCACTCATATCTCCAGCATTGGCTGTGCATCTCTGCACTGCCTCCATATCTTCCAATATCACTCGAATGTCTCTCATTTTCCTTTCCAGTTCGAGGTTCCCTGCCAGCCTACCTCTTCTTCTCACCTCCCTATCTTCTAGGTCAGGCGACTGCCTTTCTCTTCTGGGCGGCATGGTGAATTCTTATTTCTCCCTGCTATCAAAAATAAAGAGTCATTCCCGCTCTGATACCACTCTGACATAGGTGCACCCTCACTGGCGTGCCCACTCCTCCCGGACCTTCTTTTCGCTCGGCCTAAAGAGCATCAATGCTCCTCTAATTCCCTGTTGGGAATTCTTCACCCACAGCAACTCCTTACTGATCTCCCTTAATGATCGAAAAATCGGAATTCACGACTTCATGAATTCTATGTTTGGGAACTTTATGTCTCACTATTCCCTGAAACTCGAGGTGGGTCAATCGTTGACTTTCTCCCCCTTTCTATCGGAGTTCTCCCTATCGAGAAATTGCTACTCGCGGTGTCAACAAATTGAAACTCCAATCTCCGAATCCCGATACATCGATTCTCCGATACACGTGTGGACTTGTTTTCTCCACCTTCTATCCTTCTATCGGAATTTTAGAACTCACGGGATCGTGAATCCTGATGTCGATGGACTCGGGACTTGCCCTTTCTCGATCACCGATACGATACCACCTGTACTCCACTAGCTCCCATGGTCCCACACTGCCACATCACTATCGGGATATCGCGGATCGCGAATCCAACATGCAAGCGTTCCCTGTCATTGAGAACCCTGATTCTCCAAACCCCGTTCTTTGGGATTTCTTGACACGCGTCCCACACGATCAATGATTCTGATCCTATCAGGATATCGCAGATCGCGATATTGCCACCCCTGTTCCAACAACTTGGTGCTTCAACTCGCGATATGCCGATACGCGATGTCACATGTGATTTGACGATCCCGATGGCTCGAGATCGATGACTCTTCCCTTCCTAAGATTCGAACCTTTTCATGCTTGTGTTGATAACCTTCTTGCACCTCCGTAGGATCCAACGGCCCACGGAATTTCGCGAATCTCCACAAGGATTTTGTCAGTTCGTTCTTTCTTCAGTGGATCCACGAAATTGACAAAGTGCCTTCCTATTGAGACTCGTTCACCTGCTCTCTTTCTAACCTGCGATGCTTCCCTTTGGTCTGCCGCACGACTAGCTTCGTTGTTCTTCAACGAATTTGACGACCTATCCCTCCTGAGCTTTACTTTGACTTTGAGTCCTCAGCAAGAACTCCCTTGCTCGCGCTCCTTGCAACAATTCTTCAACAACCTTGAAGGGTCGAAGTTGTTCAACTCTGCGCACTCCTGCAGTAGAAATCTTCAATATCCCTTTGCTCAGAATCGCAACTCTAAGACTTCGTCTAGCCTGCACACACCTTGCACGGCTACAAAAACCCAATCAAGTTCTGGGTAAATGAGAATAAGTGTTAAACTATCGAGCCTTCATCAACGCACTCCTTGCGAATGAACTCAACTACACCCTTTGCAGGAATCTCCTGGCTCAGATAGAGAAACAATTGAAACTTATTCTCTTTCCTCTCAAACTTCAGTTTAAACCCTGAAATCACATGCACATCATATACAAAGCAAATGCATATCCAGAAAAACAAACATTCATGAGCACACAAACCACATACACAGAGAAACAACACCAGTCATGAGTTTGAATCAAAGACTCTCTTCTATTAATTCAAATCTGTACATGGATGTTCTTCATACAATTCTCTGCTTGCTCTCTCTTCTGAATGCTTGATTCTGAATGAATGTTACAATGTACAAGTGAGGGTGTCTATATCCATTTTCCCTCCTTCCATCTAAAACTGTCTAATCTGAAAATAAATCCTATCTACCTGCATTAAATCTATTAAATGCCTCCTATCTAATTCATACAAGAGCGTATGGCTCGAGGTCTGATACAACATACAAAAGGTGCTTTCATAAATGCATCATTTATACATTGGCACATCCTCTTGAATGAAAATTCAAAAACTTTCTGTTGGTTTGTACAGCTGTTCATTGCCTTCCATGATGGCTTGCTTGTCATGGCAATGCTCCTTGAGGAGTTGGTGATGCTCCTGCATCAACCTTGGAACCCCAAGCCCTGGGGCCAGATATACAGGCTCGTAGCGGTCCTAAAGATGAGTCGTCAGATGAATTCCCTGTTTGTATTGTTGAAGAGATACCATGGACGGGTGACTACAGCCCCACTAGCCATAATGAGAAGGTAATGAACGAGGACGAGGCTCAGGAAATTGCATGCGCAGAAAGGAAGGTGGACGAGACCAGAGCAGGGATGAAGGTGGATGCAGCCAAAGCAGAACTAAATGTGATCGAGGCAGAGCAAGGATGAATGTGGAAGTGGGGAATGAAACCTTCGACGAAGCAGGTAATCATGACTTGCATGGTCCACTCCTCCATGCAGAGCATCTGGCTCTGGTGTTCGAATTCCGAGGCCACATGGCAACCACGAGAACAAAGCCCTTTTCATGGGACAGTGTCTGGACTTGCTCCTTGATGCATACTCCAACGCTCCAGCAAAGAGGAAATGCCCATTGTGTGCACATTCGTTCGCCATCCCAGCCAGATCCACATGGTAGACAGACAAGGGCGACAGGTCACTGAGTATCTAAGTTCTCCTATGCTATTTTGTTTTATGTTTAATCATGTTGTTGTTACATGTAAACTTGAACTATGGCCAGCTGTCTTGGTTTCCTTCGGGCAGGTCAGAGGGCAAAATAGTTTTTAGCTTACCCTCCTAGACTCATCTCACTCCAAACTATGCTGGTTTCCGGTAAAACAACATCATTTTTAGTGGCTCAGGACGACTATATCTCTGTGTATTTTGTCAATGTTTCTCTGATAACTTAATATAGCAGGTACTATATTTTCTAATTAAAAAAAAAAACAATAAATAAGTTAACAATATGCATTTACTCTTATCTCACAATTTTACATTCCATTTTTTGTTTTATTTTTATTTAAATTTAGAATAAAAAATAAATATTTCATCTTCCATATTTTATTTTATTTTTATTTTTAAAAAAATAAATTGTATTAAAATATCATCTTTGTTACATTATATTGAAATGGATTTGAGTCAATAAAAATAAATTAGTAATATAATGAGTTAAATCTAAAACTCTTAAATTAATATTATATTAATTTTGATCAATAAATTGTATTAAAAWATTATTTAATTATGAATTTAATTTAATGAATTGAGTTGAAAACTTTTATAAATATAAACTTGAAACATAATTTTCTATATTGTGACTATGTCACCTTAACCTTATTAAAGTGATTCGGCCGATTCATAGAGTGTAGTGTTCGTGTAACACTTAAAGATGCCAAAAAAGTCACTAATTTAATCCTTTTTTGGGCGAACTTCTAAATACAGTTAATATATATTATAATTAAATTTGTAACCTAAAAAACAGAAATGTCAAATATATTCCTTCAAACGGACAATAGTACCTTCAGTCGCACCTACCAATGGACGTAATCACCAACTCACAACGGTCAAATCCCTATCCCTCTCGTACTCACAACGGTCCACTTGCACATCATTATCACTTGTTCGTTCTGTCGTTATGCTTTTCCTTCTTTTCCTCCCAAACCGTTCTGTCGTTATGCTTTTCTTGGTTCATTTTCAGCGCCGTAGATTCATCTCCAACGTCTATGCTTTTCTTGGTTCCTCTAAATCCATCTCCAACATCTACAAGGATTGTGATCCAATGCTTTCAATGTGCCCGAATTCTTATATAAACACCTCGCTCCATCTATCATTCAATGCATTGGCAGGTCTTCCGAGCTTTTGTTTAGAGTTTGTTTTCATTGTTTGACTTATGTGAATGGAGTGTTTGAATGGATGATGCGGGATTTGATTTGAATGGATGATATGTCTAGGCTTGGCTCCTGGGCTACTTGGCTTGGACACAGTCTTGATTGAGTACACTCTTCTCCATCCATAGGCACATTGACACGGCTTTCTAATAGAAGATACGATTGAAACGGCCCAGTCGATTGTGATCCAATGCTTTCAATGTGCCCGAATTCTTATATAAATACTTTGCTCCATCTATCATTCCATGCATTGTCAGGTCTTCTGGGCTTTTGTTTACAGTTTGTTTTCATTGTTTGATTTACCGTTGATTTGAGAATTAATGCTATGTGTTTTGGTGGGGAGGGATTTCCTCTAGTCAGTGATGTATGTTGTATTGCAGTGGTCATTTATCAACTCTCCCATTAGTCTTTTGTTACTGTTTCATTAGATTTTGTGTCATATAAATCCATATGATGAAATTCATATGTTCAAATTATTGGAGATAGTGTTTGATGTCTGAAAGTTGAAACCATTTGCCATTATGTTTATGCAGAGTTTAATTTAGTTTAAATCTCATTTTTTGGATGATTATTATGTATATTTTACTTTCAATTCGATCAGTTTAAGCAGGACGTTTAGCAGGTTTTCTGTATATATAGTTGAAATAGGGGAAAGGCAATGATTATAATTTATACCCAGATGAAGGAATATTTTATGGGCGTTGTTTAAATGCCATCTTCTTTATGGAGGATTTAGTTTAAATGTTATTTTATACGGCCCTTTACTTTCAATTCCATTAGGTTTGAACGAGATGTTTAGGGATCTTTCAGGAGTTTTTTTATACATAGTTTAAATAGATAGCAGATTTTATTGAAGTTTTGTTAATTTCATTTTAAAATTTATAATTGGATTTTTTTGGTTTGGTGATATATTTTTCACTTTGGTAATTTGTTTCAGGTCGTTGAAAGAGATTTATAAATTTTGGAAGTTGACCCATTGAGAGAGATTTATAAATTCTGGAAGTTGGCTTTATGTATGAAGTTTGATTACATAAGATCTGTTAATATCCGTATAATTTTTTTTCAGGCAAGCAAGCTGTTGAGAGAGATTTATAAATTCTGGAAGTTGGCTTTATGTATGAAGTTTGATTACATAAGCTCTGTTAATATGTGTATACATTCCTGAATGAATTTTTTTGTCTTTGAGTGTTCATCCCTATTTATGCAGAATTTAATTTAGTTTAATTCTCATCAGTTGGATGATTATTATACATACTTTTACTTTCAATGAATGTTTTCCAAGTTTTCTATATACAATTTAAATAGTGAAAGGGCATAACCAGATGAACTGCTCCTTATACCATATTTTATGAATGGCTCCTATAAAATATTTTATGAGAGATTTATCGATTCTTCGGAGCTGGATTTAATTTTTTAACAGAAATCGAAATCTTCTTCGTCATAAGTTTTGGTACATTGCTTCTTTGTTTTCATTCACTTCTTAATGTGTAGGGTTTACTCTTTTTACTCGAAAGAAGTGAGAAGAGGGATTTTTTTATGGAGTTTGATCACATAAGCTCTGGTCATACGTGTTTGCAATTTTCTATCTCTTTTTCCAGAAAGGTGTACATCTCAATAGCCTCCGCCTAGATTGGAACCGCGGACCTCGCTTCTTACATTCTCATTATTCTATTTGCTGGTTGTTCTTGTTCTTTCTCTTAAGTCGTAATAGGCAAACGATAAGGAGAAACTCTAGTATTATTAATAAAGTTGGCTGGCATGCTTTGCATTTTGATCATTGAGTTAATTGTATTTTATGATTTCTTTATTTATATGATTATTAACTATACTGTCAGGTAGTATATAGCATTCGTTCAGTGTATTAATTTGTTTTGACAAAAAAAAATCCATCAAACCTAATCCTAAACATGTTTTCGGAAATGAATAAGAGGCTCCGGCGTATGGAGAGGACCTTACCGTTGGAGAAAGAACCATAGAAACGATGAAACCCATGATTTTTTCTCATTCTCAGTACAAGGTCCGAGCCCTTGCTTACCCGGAAGATGCGGAGGTCCGTTCTAAGCCCTTCTAGCTCAGGGTTGTGATAAGCCTATATTTATTCCCCAAAAGGAACTCAAGTTTTTTTTTTTAAATATAAAATAATTTATTTTTTTAACTTCTGATTGACTAGTAATTTGATAGTCTTATTATCGACTTCACTTCATTCCAGGTTACATTAATTGCAAAGTTATTTTTAGGTCTTACTCATATCTCCGTGCGGCGGGGTTAGAAACCCAAGGGATCTGGTGACACGCTCGTTCGAGCAGCTGGTTAGCATTGGTGAAACTAGTTGTATGCATCACAGAGAGCATCCAACATATCTCAAGTACCATGGTAAGTCTAACCATCACAGAGAGCTGGTTGGAATTGGCCGTAACTGGTTGTATGCATCACGTTACATCCAATGTATATGTCGAATGAACTTAACCTTCCAGCAAAAGGAATCATTTTTCTTCCTACATACAATTTTATTCTTTATTTTCATTCTTATTTATTTATAGATATTATTTTTCACTCATGCCAAAATTGACCATAAATTGTGAGACCATCAAAATCGAACCGGAAATTCAAAGCTCATTCCATTCACACATATATATATATTAATGTTCAGCCAATGCCAAAATTCATCAGTAAAGGCCAAAATTGACCCGGGAATTGAGAGGAGTAAATAAGGTAAAAAGTCCAAAATTGCCTCTGGAATCGATAAGGGTTTGCTCAACTTGGCCTAAATTTGATACGAGTACAACTACTTACTACTAGGATTAAAGTTATTGATTTTCATGAATTATATGATAGCAAAAATCTTTATTTTAAGATAAAAAGTTTTGAATAAGTTAAAATGGATAACATCACATAGATTAAGAAAGACTCTCATGAAGAAGAAGAATTTGAATTTTAGTGTATTGAAATAATATTTTTGACTAAAAAATATATCGAATTAAATATCAGATGGAATTATCTTTGTTTTAGATATTAAAACTGAAAAAGAAAACATATTTATCTTTGAAATAATTATTAAAAATAAAATGCAGAGAAAGAAAGGCTCTATAGACATAGCACTTGTAATGACCTGGATGGTGTCTTGTTCTTGTTATTTATTCAGATATTAGTTTTATCAATAATTTTTCATTTAAAAATAATATGGCATATCTCTTTTTATTGGAAGTAGTATGACATAATGTTTTATCAATTAAAATTTTATAGAATATCAAGGTTCTTCTATTTGATATTCTTTAAATTGAAAATTAAAAAATAAGTTGTATTTAAATATTATCTTGATTTTATATATTTTTTTTTTAAATTGAAATTGAAAAAT
>JZKD02S1830546.1:195292-212377 GCA_000966675.3 Picea glauca
ATTGATATTCACCACAAGCTTAATTGGAATTATAGCATTGATAAAAGGATTATTGGGGGATGGAAAGCTTATTATGGGCTTGAAAACAATTGTAAATCAGCTGAACTTTGGAGTTTAGGTAAGAAGAAACTCCTCTTTGAAACTCTTGTTACACCTATTATTCTTTATGGATGTGAAGTATGGGGCTGTAGTATCTCTCGTGAATCCTGAAGAAAGATAGAGAAAATACAAAAAAAAATTATAACCTATTGACGCAACCGCACTCCTCGGAGCACGACTGCTCTCCTCAAGACCTTCTTTCACTCACGGCCTGAAGAACTCAACGGTTCTTCTAATTCACAATCAGGAATTCTGCACTCCACAGGGTCTACTTCGTGCAACCCTCACTTCTTCCTTTCGGAGGATCGGAACTCGCAGCTTCGCGAATTCACTGTCTATCTTTGGGTCCTTGATTCCCCAAGACCCAATGTATCAGCCAACGCTGACTTTCTCCCTCCGCTATCGGGACTTCGCTCTATCACATCTTTGCAACTTGTGACACCAACCGTTCAAGTTTCCAACCCCCGATACACGAGATGCCGAAACACCAAATCTGCGGTCTCGCTCCTTCGCGACTTCGCCCCTCGCGAGACCAAATGACTCCTACCTCGACTTTCGATGCTCGAGATGCTGAAAGGTCGAGGCTTGCAACCTCACTTCCTCGTGACTTCGCCCCTCACGAGATCAAATGACTCTTACCTCGACTCCCGAGGCCCGAGACGTCGAACCTCCGATGGTTTATGCCACCTGTCTTCCACTATCTCCTGTGTCCCACACTACTTCCGCGCTTGTCGGAACTTCGCTTCTCACCCAATCGCAATTTCCCCTTCGAATATTTGCAGTCTCACCTCATGAACTCCCGATATGCCGATACACGAGTAGAATCCAACGCTCCTCATGATTCCGATCGACAGCTCCTGCCCTCCTGAGATTTTAGCCTCTCCACGCTCACATGGTAACTTCTCTGCACCTTGGTGAGATCTGACAATTCATAGAACCTCGTGGATTCTCCACGGAGAATACCGACCGTCTATATTTTCTTCTTGTGCAATCTACGTAACGACGAGTCGTTCTTCCACCAACTCGTCCCCCTGTGCGCAAACCTGCGACAATCCTTGCAACCTTAAAGACACAACTTTCTCATTTGTCCTTCGATTAACTTCGAAGGTTTATTCCTCCTAAACTTGTCCTCGACTTCTCAAGTCCTTCTGAGAACTTCTTGCATACACTCCTTGCAGCAACCTTCAACAACTGCTAAGTGTTGAAGTTCTTCAACTCTGCACACTGACCTGCAGCAGCAGTCTTTCCAATACTTTTCTCAGAATCGCAAATCTGAGACTTTGTCTAGCCTGTGCACGCCTTACACGGCTCCGGTGCCAATTTTTCACTTCTGAGAACTTAGAACAAAAGTTACCTCTATCTGAACCCTTCTGTCGACGCACTCCTTGCGGACGATTCAACTGCACTCCTTGCAGGAATTCTCTGATTCAATATAGAGAAACACTTGAAACTAACTCCTTATTCTCACAGACTTCAATTTAACCATGAAATCCCATACACAGCACATGAAAGTAAATGTACGACAGGAAGCAAACATTCATGAGCAAAACATCAATACACAGAGAAACAACACATAACCATGGATTTGAATCAAAGATTTCTTCTATTAATTCAATATCTGTACATGGGTGTTCTTTACACAGCTCTTTGCTTGCTCTCCTCTTCCTGAATGCTTGATAATAATAATGTACAAAGGAGGGTGTCTATATCCTGTTTCCCTCTAGGACTCTACGCTATCAAATATAGAATTAAATATTCTATCTACTTTACATTAACTATCTTAAATGCCTCATCTACCTAAGGACGAGAGCTATCCTCTTAAGGTCCACTATAATATACAAAGTGCGCTTCATTAAATCCACACATTAATGTTTGGCGCAACAAATATCAAGGTGTTTTCAAAATTTGTGCTGGCGATGCTCCTGCATCATACTCCCTGGCTTGAAAAAAATTCATGGGCTCCTATCCATGAGCTCCTGCACAGTCTGTCCATGCTTCTAGATCGCTGCTTTGGTCTCCCAGCTGGCATCCTCCACTGGGTGATTCTTCCATTTGACCAAATACTCATAGTAATCTTTTCTCCTCGTCTTCTTACCCACTCTCTTGTCCAGTATACGCTCCATCTGCGGCTTCTCTGCAATCAGCATCTGCTTCTGCCACTGGATCACTGGTTCCTCAGTTTCATCCTCTGCTTCTCCAACTCTGTATGGGTATAAATCCAAAACATTAAATATCGAAGATATCCCGATGTCATCTCGCAACTCAATCTCATAAGCATTCTCCCCGAATTTCTTCAGGACTCTACATGACCCAATTTTCTTCATCTTTAGCTTGTTGTATGTTCCCCTTGGGAACCTTTCCTTCCTCAGATGTGCCAGAACTAGATCACCAACTTCGAATTGAAGTTGTCTTTGATGCTGATCCGCTCTGCATTTGTACTCCTTATTTGAATCAATCAGTCATTGCTTCACCTTACTGTGAAGTTCCTTCATCGCCTCTGTGAATTCTTCAGTGCTTGCACTGCTAGTAGCAGTCTGTTCTGACTCCCCCAGTTCAGATACTCCTCTCAGTTGCCTGCCATATACAATTTCAAATGGACTTTTACCTGTGCTCCTGTTCACTGAATCGTTGTACGCGAACTCTGCCTGTGGTAATATGCTATCCCAGCTGCTATGGTGCTCTTTCACCAAGCTTCTCAACAAGTCTCCCAAACTCCTGTTGACCACTTTCATTTGTCCATCCGTTTGTGGATGATAAGCCAAACTAAATGCCAAATTAGTTCCTAGATTCTTCCATAGCGTCCTCCAAAAATGGCCAATGAACTTTGTATCCCCGTCCGATACAATTATTCTCGGCAATCCATGGAGTCGAATGATCTCCTTGAAAAACAAGTTCGCAATGTGAGTCGCATCGCTGGTCTTCTGGCATGGAATAAAGTGTGCCATCTTTGAAAACCTGTCCACCACCACAAAGATGGAATCAACCCCTCTCTGCGTCCTTGGAAAACCCAATATAAAATCCATGCTTATCGGCTCCCATGGCCTCTCTGGTACGAGCAATGGCTGATAAAAACCCGTATTCTGCTTTCTCCCTTTCGAATGTTGGAAAATCCTGCATTTGTCAACAAATCTCTTGACCTCTGCTTGCATCCCTGGCCAAAAATATGACTTGCTCAGCTTGGCAAATGTCTTGTCATGGCCAAAGTGTCCTTCCAATCCACTGCTGTGTTTTTCTTTCAATAAGTTTTCCCTCATGGAGCAATTCGGAATACACAGTTGATTGCCTCTGAACAACAATCCTTCCTAGATCATATAATCTATCCATGGGCTTCTATCTCTGAGAATTGGATTCTCAGCTGCCTCGTATGCCTCTGCAAAATCTGCATCTCCTGTGTACATGTCCCTAAGATTTTCAAAACCCAATGTTTTGACTCAGAACTCCTGCAGCAACAAGAATTTCCTGCTCAAAGCATCAACCACTTTGTTAGCAGTACCTGAAATGTGTTTAATTAAAAATGTAAAATTCTGCATATATTCTACCCATTTTGCATGTTTCTGATTCAACTTTTCTTGTTGACTCACAAACTGCAGTGCGTGATTATCACTATACAATACAAATTCCTTGGGTATCAAGTAATGCCTCCACTTCTTCAATGCATGTATGATAGCATAAAATTCCTTATCATACGTGGAGTACTTCACCTTTGCCTCATCGAACTTCTCACTGAAATAGGAAACTGGTCTGTCCTCCTGACTCAAGACCGCTCCTATGGCATATCCGCTCGTGTCACATTTCACCTGAAATGTCTTCTGGAAATCCAGCAACACCAACACTGGTCGTTCCGTTATCTTTCGCTTCAACAGATTGAATCTTTTCTCAGCCTCTACTGTCCAATGAAAATACTTATGTCTCTTTTTCACTGTGTCCATCATTGCTGTGCTAATTCCACTGAAATTCCTAATGAACTTTTGGTAGAAACTAGCCAAACCATGGAAACTCCTTACCTCAAAAACATTTCTGGGTGATGGCCAATTTTTAATCACTTCCACCTTACTTGGATCCATTTTTACTTCATTCGCCAAAATGACGAACCCCGAGTAAATGAGCTATGTCTTCATAAATGAGGACTTCTTCATATTAATCAACATCTTCTCCTGTTGTAGTTTCCTCATCACAATGGCCAAATGTCTCAAATGTTCAGCCTTTGTTTTACTAAAGACCAGTATATCATCCAGATATACGACAACAAATTTCTCGATGAACTCCTTCAGGACTTCATTCATCAACCTCATAAATGTGCTCGGCACGTTTGTCAAACCAAACGGCATGACCAGCCATTCGTACAAACCTTTGTTTGTCTTGAATGTTGTTTTCCACTCATCGCCCTCTCTCATGCGAATCTGGTGATATCCGCTTTTCAAATCTATCTTTGAAAAATGCTTTGCCCCACTCAGGAAATCCATCAGATCATCCATTCTTGGCAGTGGAAACCTATACCTGATGGTTATCTTGTTTATTGCTCTTGAGTTAGTACACATCCTCCAGCCTCCATCTTTCTTTGGACTGAGTACTATCAGAACAACACATCGACTCAATCTCTCCCTGACTAATCCTTTGTCCAACAACTCCTGGACCTGCTTTTTGACCTCCTCATTTTCTTGTGGTGTTAGTCTGTATGCAGCCTTGTTCTGTAAACTGGCTCCTGGTATGAGATCAATGTGATGACTCACACTCCTCATTGGTGGAAATGAATGAGGTAATTCATCCACGATGATGTCAGCGAACTCCTCCAGCAGTTCCTGAATCTCATCCGGTAAGTCGTCCACTCTTGTGCTAGTCAGAACAATCCTCGGCTTTCTGACAACAAAGAATTGTGGATCTTCCTTCTTCTCCATCTCTATAAGAATCTCCTTCCCACTCATGAGAATTATTGTACTGTTTACTTCTGGCTTTACCTCCTTATTCTTTATCAGAAGCAACATATGGGTTCTCCCATTTTTCTCCAGGGTATATGTGTTCATTCACCCATCATGAAATACATTTATGTCATATTTCCATGGTCTACCCAGCAATAAATGACATACATCCATGGGAATAAAAACACATAGTATTTTATCATTATATCCCCCGATCTTGAATTCAACTAAACACTGTTTAGTGACACTCACCTGATGTCCCTTATGTATCCATGAAACCTTGTATGGACTCGGGTGATCAGTTGTCTCCAGCGCTAGTTTCTCCACCATCTCGGTTGAAACGAGATTGTCTGTGCTTCCACTATCCACGATAACCTTGCACTTCCAGTCCTTTGTTTTGCAAGTTGTCTTGAACAGTCTTCTTCTTTGAGCTGTGTCCTCCACCTCCTTCTTGGGTGTTAAGAGAAATTTATGCATCCCAAGCAATCTTCCGCCTTCTGCATCTTCCACCTCAGTGATGCAGGAGCATCTACGACTTGATCAAGTGAGCCAGCACGTGGAGGAAAGAACATACAGCTGGACATTGCCAGCACATATATATTTTGAAACGCTTGGGAAAGATTGTTGCACCGCCATTTAGATGGAGGCATTCAAAGCCGAGCGCACTTGTATTGTAATATAGATAAGGAGGCATTTAATAGTTTTAATGTTGGTAGATGAGAATTAATTGTAGATTAGACAGTTTTGACTCTTGGGAGGGAAAACAGAATATAGGCACCCTTCGTTGTATTTGTGGATTATTATCCAAAATTCAGCATTAGCATTGAGAGAAGAGGAGGAGAGCAGAGAGTTTGTGAAGAAACCCCATGTATAGACAATTGAATTAATAGGAAGCTTTGATTCAATCTCATGGATGTGTTTGATCTATGTGTGTTGTTGATATTATGCTTTTGCATACTTGCTTCTTTTTATGCTTATCTCCTATATGTTGCATATGTGATTGTGTATCAGGTTCGTAACCTGAGAGAATGAGCTTCAATTGTTTCTCTGCTTAAGCCAAGAGATTCCTGCATCGAGTGCAGTTGAATTCCTCCGCATAGAGTGCGTTGAGGAGGCTAAACAATTGAACTTTTGCTCTCGTTTTGCCCAGAGTGAATTGTGTTGTTTGAACCGTGCAGGTGAGCGCAAGTTGAACGGGAGCCTCAGTAGCAAGTCTGAGAAAAGAAAGGTCGGGGTTGCTATGACTTTGGAAGCGCAGAACCTGGAAGACTTCAACACTTCGAAAGTAGTTGAAGAAAGAGCGCTGGTATCGTGCTCGAAGTCTCTAAAGGAGTCGGAGAGAATTCAGCTCAGGAGGAATAGTTCTGTGTTCATGCTATAGGAGCAGGCCTGAGAGAGATTTGAACCAAGGGAAAGCTGGTGCAGCGGAGAACTCTTCAAAGGAAGAGAATCGACGACTTGAAGTTGTTGGGAAGAGTCACGAAGCCCTGCAGACCATCAGATCGCGGAGGAGTTGCGAGGGGGTTAACTCGCAGGTGCACAAAAGAACCCATTGCCATCGAGTATCGGCATATCGGGGTTGGCAAGTGCAAGAATTACATGCATGTCGAAATTGCGAATAGCAATTTCCCGATTTAGTGGGAGTCGTCGATCGTCGGAGGGATAGGTGGCACAAATCCGGAGCATCGTGGGATCGGCATTCGGGGTTTTTCAACACCATTGCAACTTGTGTTGTGGATCCACGATCCATGAAGTCCTGAGTGACGTGGTCGAGTGGGACCCCGGAGAATAATGGAATACAGGTGGCGTGTTCACGTGTGATCGGCACTTCGACACTCGGGATTTGAAATTTCCAAGTGTTGACATCGCGAGGGGCGATATCCCAAATCGTTGACTTTGATTTGGATATCGAGGTTTGGCATTTGGAAGTGCACGAGAATGTGCATGCAGGGCTCGTGATTCCGCGAGACCCGATTTCCTGAGATAGTTGCCGGGAGATCAACAGAGTGTCCTCTGGGTGACAGAAGGTTCCAATACGGGACTGGAGGAGCATTGAAGCTCTTCGGGCCAAGGTTAGTGAAGGTCCTGGTGGGAGTGACCGTGCCGCCGAGGGCAGGAGGGTTGTGTCAAAGTGGTATCAGAGCCTGAAGTCTTGTTTGTATACTACAGGCGAGAGGCGTGAAAGAGGAAAGGAAAGCACTCTGATACTCACGACTTGCGTCAAAGTGGTATCAGAGCTGGAGTGTCTTTGTTTTCTAAAGCAGGGACAGAAGAGATACAATGTTGCCCAGAAGAGAGAGGTAGTCACCCGATCGTGAGGACAAGGATGCCCGAAGAAGGGGTAGGCTAGCAGGGAATCCAAAGATGGAGCATCAGATACGAGATCTCAGGGCGAGACTCGAAGATATGGAGACCACTCAGAGGCGTGGAATCGACGCAGGAGAGTTCAGCGATCCCGAGATTGAAGAGGAAGCTAGACATGACCAAGAGGAGGTCTCAGCAGAAGATGCTTCAACTGAGCGGTTGAACAGAGCTATTTCGAGGATGAGCTCGAAGACAAAGATGGACATTCCCGTCTATGAGGGAATTCTAAACGCAGAAGAGTTGCTGGATTGGATCCGAGCACTCGACACCTACTTCGATTACGAAGACATCGAAGAGGACAAGAAGGTAAGGCATGCCATCACGAAGCTGCAGGGACATGCAGCCTTATGGTGGGATGAGCTGCGAGCGGACAGGCGTCACAAAGGCAAACAGAAGATCAAGAGCTGGGATCGGATGATCGCCAAGATGAAGGTGAAGTTCATTCCAAGGGATTATCATATCACTCTGTTCAGGCACATGCAGAACCTGAGACAAAAGCTGATGACGGTGAAGGAATACACCGAAGAATTCTATGGGCTCAACATTCGAGCTGGTCATCGGGAGAGTGATGACGAAAAGGTGGCGAGATACTTGAATGGTCTCAGGTATGACATTCAGGACGAGTTGAGCATGGTTACCATCCGCACAGTTGAGGATGTGTACCAGATGGCTCTAAAAGCCGAAGAAAAGCTGAGCCGCAAGCAGGGACAGCGAGGGTGAGGCAGAAGCCAGCCTGGAAGCAAAGCGGTTCCACAGAAAGAATTTCAGAAGCCCAAGGAGGATTGGAGGAGACCTTAGGGAAAAGCTGAAAGAGGTGGAACCTCACAGCAGAGGCAGCAAATTTCTGAGCCGAGGAGACAACAAACAGATCAGCAAGGAGATTTCGCTGATGCCAACACTTTTCCTCGTACCCGAGGTAGAGGAAGAGGTAGAGGAGGAATTATCACATGTTTTACGTGTGGTAAAGACGGTCACAAAGCCGTTGACTGTCCCGAGAGGAAAATGGAAAGAGGAGGAAAAGCTCACATCGCAGAGGTGTAGAGGTGTGATGTGGATGATGAAGACACTGGAAGTGGGAAGTCACTGACAGTGCATAAGGTCCTTTTGAAACCTGAGAAAGAGGTGGATATAGCTCAGAGATGCAGACTGTTCCAGACGACTTGCAAGACCCAGGGCTGGAAGTGCAAGGTCATAGTGGACAGCGGGAGCACGGATAATCTCATTTCGACCGAGATGGTGGATAAGCTAGAGCTGAAAACGAACAAACACCCTAGTCCATACAAGGTGACATGGCTGCAGAAAGGACACCAGGTATGTGTTACAAGACAATGCTTGGTCAATTTTAAAATGGGTGAATATAGGGATGAGATTCTGTGTGATGTCATTCCCATGGATGTCTGTCATGTATTGTTGGGAAGACCATGGCAGTTTGACAGAAATGTGGTTCATGATGGGAGGATGAACACATATACCTTGAAGAAGGATGGAAAGACACACACGTTGCTACCGATGAAGGATAAGGAAGTGAAACCAGAAGTTAGCAGCACGATACTTCTCATGAGTGGGAAAGAACTTCTCACAGAGCTAGAGAAGGATGAAGATCCACAATTCTTTGTTTTCAGGAAGCCGAGAATTGTCCTGACAAGCACAAGAGTGGACGCCTTTCCAGAGGAGATTCAGGAACTGCTTGGAGAGTTCGTTGATATCATCGTGGACGAACTACCTCGTTCGTTTCCACCGATGAGGAGTGTGAGTCTCCACATTGACCTCATACCCGGAGCAAGTTTTCCAAATAAGGCAGTGTACAGGTTGACACCTCAGGAGAACGAGGAGGTCAAAAGGAAGGTACAGGATCTGCAGGACAAGGGACTAGTGAGAGAGAGTCTAAGTCCATGTGTTGTTCCGACAGTACTGAGTCCAAAGAAGGATGGAGGCTGGAGGATGTGTACAGACTCCAGAGTGATCAATAAAATCACCATCAGGTACAGGTTTCAACTGCCGAGAATGGACGACTTGATGGATTGCCTGAGCGGGGAAAATTATTTTTCAAAGATAGATCTCAAGAGCGGATACCATCAGATCCGGATGAGAGAGGGAGATGAGTGGAAAACAACATTCAAAACAAACGAGGGTTTGTACGAATGGCTGGTCATGTCGTTTGGGTTGACAAACGCGCCAAGCACATTTATGAGGCTGATGAATGAAGTCCTACGGGAATTCATTGGTAAATTTGTGGTGGTGTACCTGGATGATATACTGATTTTCAGTAAAACCAGGGCTGAGCACCTAAAACATTTGGCCATTGTGATGAAAAGGCTACAGCAGGAGAAGTTGCTGGTTAATTTGAAGAAGTGTTCCTTCATGCAGACAGAACTCATTTATTTGGGTTTTGTAATTTCGGCTAACGAATTGAAGATGGATCCTGAGAAGGTTGAAGTAATCAGGAATTGGCCATCGCCGAGGAATGTTTTTGAGGTAAGGAGCTTCCACGGTTTGGCAAGTTTCTATAGAAAATTCATTCGTAATTTTAGCGGAATTAGCGCAGCAATGATGGATACTGTGAAAAAGCGGCATAAGGTTTTCCATTGGATAGCTGAGGCTGAGAAGAGCTTCAATCTATTGAAGCGGAAGATTACTGAGCAGCCTATTCTGGTGCTGTCAGATTTTCAGAAGACCTTCCAAGTGAAGTGTGATGCTAGTGGGTATGTTGTTGGAGGGGTTTTAAGTCAGGATGATATACCTGTTGCATATTACAACGAGAAGTTGGATGATGCGAAGCTGAAGTACTCCACGTACGATAAGGAGTTCTATGCCATCATACAGGCATTGAAAAAGTGGAGGCATTACTTGATACCCAAGGAATTCATTTTGTATAGCGATAATCACGCATTACAATTCATGAGTCAGCAGGAGAAGCTAAACCAGAAGCATGCGAAGTGGGTAGAGTACATGCAAAATTTCACATTCGTGATCAAGAATATTTCGGGGAATGCGAACAAGGTAGTTGATGCCTTGAGCAGGAAGTGCTTGTTGCTGCAGGAATTCAGGATCAAAACCTTAGGTTTTGAAAATCTAAAGGATATGTATGCAGGTGACGCAAACTTTGGCGAGGCATACGAAGCAGCCGAGAACCCAGTTCTTAGGGATAAGAGTCCGTGGATAGACTACCTGATCCAGGATGGATTGTTGTTTCAGGGCAATCAATTGTGCATTCCAGATTTCTCTATGAGAGAGAATTTGGTGAAGGAAAAGCACAGTGGAGGCTTAGCAGGTCATTTCGGACATGAAAAAACATTTGCCAAGCTGATCGAATCATATTATTGGCCTGGAATGCGTGCAGATGTTAAACGATTTGTTGACAGGTGCCGGATATGTCAACATGCAAAGGGCCGACAACAGAACACAGGGTTCTATCAACCGTTACCCATACCTGAGAGGCCATGGGAGGCGATCAGTATGGATTTTGTGTTGGGTTTACCAAGAACTCAGCGAGGAGTTGATTCCATCTTTGTGGTGGTGGACAGGTTTTCGAAGATGGCACATTTTATCCCGTGTCAGAAGACCAGCGATGCGACCCACATCGCAAACTTGTTTTTCAAAGAGATTGTGCGATTGCATGGACTGCCGAGAAGCATAGTCTCGGACAGGGATACCAAGTTCATAGGTCATTTTTGGAGGACGCTATGGAAGAAGTTGGGGACTGACTTGGCATTCAGTTCTGCATACCATCCACAGACAAATGGGTAGATGGAAGTGGTCAACAGAAGCTTGGGGGATCTATTGAGAAGCCTAGTGACTGAGCATCACAGCAGTTGGGATCAGATCCTACCACAGGCAGAGTTCTCGTACAATGATTTGGTGAATCGGAGTACAGGTAAGAGCCCATTTCAAATTTTGTATGGGACACAGCCGAGAGGAGTGTCTGAGCTCAGGGAGTCAGAACAGGCTGAAACTAGCAGTGCAAGAGTTGAGGAATTCATTGAGGCGATGCAAGAACTTCACACGAAGGTGAAGCAACGACTACAGAAGGTGAACCAGGAATACAAGCGCAGAGCCGATCAAAGGAAAAGATAGCTTCAGTTTGAGGTTGGAGACATGGTTCTAGCACATTTGAGGAAAGAAAGGTTCCCAAGGGGAACATATAACAAGCTCAAGATGAAGAAGATCGGACCGTGTAAAGTCCTGAAGAAGTTCGGGGAGAACGCTTATGAGCTTGAGTTGCTAGAAGGCATCGAGATATCCCCGATATTTAATGTCTCGGACCTATACCCATATAAGGCCGAAGATGCAGGAGCTGGAAGTGGTGAGGAACCAGTAATCCAGTGGCAGAAGAAATTTCCAGTTGCACAAAAGCCTGAGATGGAGTGCATACTGGACAAAAGAGTTGGAAGAAAGACTAGGAGGAAACAGTATTTTGAATACCTGGTGAAATGGAAGAACCACCCAGTGGAGGATGCCAGCTGGGAGACAGAGGATGTTATACAGAAGCATGGGCAGACTGTGCGGGAGCTCATCGACAGGAGCCCATGAAATATTTTGAGCCGAGGAGTATGATGCAGGAGCATCTACGACTTCATCAAGCGAGCCAGCGCGTGGAGGAAAGAACATACAGCTGGACAGTGCCAGCACATATATATTTTGAAACGCTTGGGAAAGATTGTTGCGCTGCCATTTAGATGGAGGCATTCAAAGCCGAGTGCACTTGTATTGTAATATAGATAAGGAGGCATTTAATAGTTTTAATGTTGGTAGATGAGAATTAACTGTAGATTAGACAGTTTTGACTCTTGGGAGGGAAAACAGAATATAGGCACCCTCCATTGTATTTGTGGATTATTATCCAGAATTCAGCATTAGCATTGAGAGAAGAGGAGGAGAGCAGAGAGTTTGTGAAGAAACCCCATGTACAGATAATTGAATTAATAGGAAGCTTTGATTCAATCTCATGGATGTGTTTGATCTCTATGTGTTGTTGATATTATGCTTTTGCATACTTGCTTCTTTTTATGTTTATCTCTTATATGTTGCATATGTGATTGCGTATCAGGTTCGTAACCTGAGAGAATGAGTTTCAATTGTTTCTCTGCTTAAGCCAGGAGATTCCTGCATTGAGTGCAGTTGAATTCCTCCGCATAGAGTGCGTTGAGGAGGCTAAACAGTTGAAATTTTGCTCTCATTTTGCCCAGAGTGAATTGGGTTGTTTGAACCGTGCAGGTGAGCGCAGGTCGGACGGGAGCCTCAATAGAAAGTCTAAGAAAAGAAAGGTCAGGGTTGCTGTGACTGTGGAAGCACAGAACCTGGAAGACTTCAACACTTTGAAAGTAGTTGAAGGAAGAGCGTTGGTATCGTGCTCAAAGTCTCTAAAGGAGTCGGAGAGAATTCAGCTCAGGAGGAATAGTTCCGTGTTCATGCTATAGGAGCAGGCCTGAGAGAGATTTGAACCAAGGGAAAGTTGGTGCAGCGGAGAACTCTTCAGAGGAAAAGAATCGACGACTTGAAGTTGTTGGGAAGAGTCACGAAGCCCCGCAGACCGTCAGATCGTGGAGGAGTTGCGAGGGGGTTAACTCGCAGGTGCATGAAAGAACCCATTGCCATCGAGTATCGACATATCAGGGTTGGCGAGTGAAAGAATTACATGCCCGTCAAAATCGCGAATAGCGATTTCTTGATTTAGTGGGAGCCGTCGATCGTCGGAGGGACAGGTGGCACGAATCCGGAGCATCGCGAGATCGGCATTCGGGGTTTTTCAACACCATTGCAACTTGTGTTGTGGATCCGCGATCCGCGAAGTCCCGAGTGACGTGGTCGAGTGAGACCCTGGAGAATAATGGAATACAGGTGGCGTGTTCGCGTGTGATCGGCACTTCGGCACTCAGGATTTGAAATTACCAAGTGTTGACATCGCGAGGGGTGATATCCCGAATCGTTGACTTTGACTTCGGATATCGGGGTTCGGCATATGGAAGTGCACGAGAACGTGCATGCAGGGCTCGTGATTCCGCGATACCCGATTTCCCGAGATAGTTGCCGGGAGATCAACAGAGTGTCCTGTGGGTGACAGAAGGTTCCAATATAGGACTGGAGGAGCATTGAAGCTCTTCGGGCCAAGGTTAGTGAAGGTCCTGGTGGGAGCGACCGTGTCGCTGAGGGCAGGAGGGTTGTGTCACTCAGCATCACGCTTCTGAGCTTCAGTGATGTGAGCTTCTCTGATGTCCTTATTTTTCTCTGGACACTCGAACGACTTGTGCCCATTTTTCCCACATGTGAAACATGTGATAACTCCTCCTCGGCCTCTTCCTCTACCTCAAGTACGAGGAAAAGTGTTTGCGTTAGCATAACCACCACCCTGCTCTGTATGTTGCGCCATTTGTTCAGCATGTGGTTCTTGCTGTGAGGTTCCACCTCTCTCAATATTACCCTGAGGTTTCTTCCATTCCTCTTTGGGCTTCTAATATTTCTCCTGGGCAACTGTCTTACCTCTAGGCTGACTCTTGCCTTTGCCTCGTTGTCCTTTCTTTCGGCTCAGCTTTTATTCAGCTTTTAGAGCCATCAGATAAGCATCCTCAATTGTTCGAATGGTTACCATACTTAATTCATCCTGTATTTCATACCTCAGGCCATTCATATACCTGGAAACTTTTTCATCATCGCTCTCCCGATGACCTACTCTGATATTGAGCTTGTAAAACTCCTCAGTATACTCCTTTACTGTCATCAACTTCTGTCTCAGGTTTTGCATTCTCCTGAACAGTGTGATCTGATAATACCTTGGGATAAATTTCACCTTCATCTTTGCAATCATTCAATCCCAACTTTTAATTTTCTGTTTGCCTTTGGAGAATCTATCTACCTGAAGCTCTTCCCACCATAATGGTGCATGTCCTTTCAATTTTGTGACAGCATGCCTTACCTTTTTATCCTCTTCCATGTCTTCATAATCGAAGTAGGTATCAAGAGATCGAATCCAATCCAACAACTCTTCTGCATCCAGACTTCTTTCATAAGCTGGAATGTCCATCTTTGTCTTTGAACTCATCCTGGTGATAGCTTTTATCAATCGCTCATTGGCTGCATCTTCTGCTGCAACTTCTCCTTGTTGTTCAGCTTCAGCTTCACTTTCGGAGTCACTTAAATCTCCAGCATTGGCTGTGCGTCTCTACGCTGCCTCCATATCTTCCAGTCTTGCTCGAAGATCTCTCATTTTCTTTTCCAACTCTGGATTCCCTGCTGGCCTACCTCTTCTTCTCACCTCCCTGTCTTCTGGGTCAGGTGACTGCCTTTCTCTTCTCGGCAGCATGGCGAATCCTTTTCTCTTGCTACATAAAGCACAAGATATTCCTTCTCTAATACCACTCTGACGCAACCACACTCCTCGGAGCATGACCGCTCTCCTCAGGACCTTCTTTCACTCACGGCCCGAAGAACTCAACGGTTCTTATAATTCCCAATCAGGAATTCTGCACTCCACAGGTTCTACTTCACGCGACCCTCACTTCTTCCTTTCGGAGGATCGGAACACGCAGCTTCGCGAATTCACTTTCTATTTTTGGGTCCTCGATTCCCCGAGACCCGATGTATCAGCCAACACTGACTTTCTCCCTCCGCTATCGAGACTTCTCTCTATCACATCTTCGCATCTTGCGACGCCAACCGTTCAAGTTTCCAACCCCCGATACACGAGATGCCGAAACACTGAATCTGCGGTCTCGCTCCTTCACAACTTCACCCCTCATGAGACCAAATGACTCCTACCTCGACTTCTGATGCCTAAGACGCCGAAAGGCCAAGGCTCGCGACCTCGCTTCCTCATGACTTCACCCCTCACGAGATCAAATGACTCTTACCTCGACTCCCGAGTCCCAAGACATCGAACCTCTGATGGTTTATGCCACCTGTCTTCCACTATCTCCTATTGCCCACACTACTTCCACACTTGTTGGGACTTCGCTTCTTGCCCTATCGCAATTTCCCCTTCGAAGATTTGGAGTCTCACCTCACGAACTCCCGATATGTCGATACACGAGTAGAATCCAATGCTCCTCATGATTTCGATCGATGGCTCCTGCCCTCCTGAGATTTTATCCTCTCCACACTCACACAGTAACTTCTCTGCACCTTAGTGAGATCTGACGATTCACAGAACCTCGTGGATTCTCCACGGAGAATACCGACCGTCTATATTCTCTTCTTGTGCAATCTACGTAACAACGAGCCGTTCTTCCACCAACTCGTCCCCCTGCACGCAAACCTACGGCAATCCTTGCAACCTTCAAGGCACAACTTTCTCACTTGTCTTTCGATGAACTTCGAAGGTTTATTCCTCCTGAACTTGTCCTCGGCTTCTCAAGTCCTTCTGAGAACTTCTTGCGTGCACTCCTTGCAGCAACCTTCAAAAACTACTAAGTGTTGAAGTTCTTCGACTCTGCACACTGACCTGTAGCAATAGTCTTTCCAATACTTTGCTCAGAATTGCAACTCTGAGACTTTGTCTAGCCTGCGCATGCCTTGCATGGCTCCGGTGCAAATTTTGCACTTCTGAGAACTTAGAACAAAAGTTACCTCTATCTGAACCCTTCTGTCAACGCACTCCTTGTGGACAATTCAATTGCACTCCTTGCAGGAATTCTCTGATTCAAGATAGAGAAACAATTGAAACTAACTCCTTGTTCTCACAGACTTCAATTTAACCATGAAATCCCCTACACAACACATGAAAGTAAATGTACGACAGGAAGCAAACATTCATGAGAAAAACATCAATACACAGAGAAACAACACATAACCATGGATTTGAATCAAAGATTTCTTCTATTAATTCAATATCTGTACATGGGTGTTCTTTACACAGCTCTTTTCTTGCTCTCCTCTTCCTGGATGCTTGATAATAATAATGTACAAAGGAGGGTGTCTATATCACGTTTCCCTCTAGGACTCTACATTATCAAATCTAGAATTGAATATTCTATCTACTTTACATTAATTATCTTAAATGCCTCATCTACCTAAGGACGAGAGCTATCCGCTCAAGGTCCACTATAATATACAAAGTGTGCTTCATTAAATCCACACATTAATGTTTGGCGCAACAAATATCAAGGTGTTTTCAAAATTTGTGTTGGCGATGCTCCTGCATCACCTATAATCTCAAAATTAAAGGAAATATGCCCTATCCCATCCTCCTCATAGAAACTAGCCTCTCCCCTATTGAGAGCATGGCTATGACTAGATACCTAATGTATACGAACAAGTTAAACAACATGGAAGACAAGAGACTAACTAAAATTGCTTCCAAAGCAAGTCATAACCACCATCGACTCAAGCGAGGATGGCATAAAGACGCCCAATCTTGGCTAAACTATTGGGGAATAATGGAAGAAACCATTTTGAAGAATAAAGATACTATTAAAAAAAACGTCAAATCAAAATTTAAGGAAAAAATATGGTGTGATAAAGAGCTAGAGGAAAAAAGAAAATTAAGGTATTATAAATATGTAATCAACCCTAATCTAGAAGATCAAAATTATCTATCTGTTTTGCCAAGTGTAAAGAAAAAAACAAGCATTGCTAAGATAAGAACAAATTATCACAAGCTCCATAGTAAAATTGGGCATTGGTCAATTCCTAAAACGCCATGGGATGAAAGAGTGTGTCACCTTTGTGACACTAAGAAGGTTGAAGATGAAAAGCACTTTCTCTTAGATTGTCC
>JZKD02S1830546.1:241657-258196 GCA_000966675.3 Picea glauca
ATGGGATGAAAGAGTCTGTCACCTTTGTGACAATAAAAAGGTTGAAGATGAAAAGAACTTTCTCTTAAATTGTCCAGCCTATACCCATATCAGATCTCTTTTTCAAAATATTTATTACATTACCAACCTTCCTAACCTCTTAGCTCAACAAAAGTATGGTGACCTTGGAAAGCTTCTCTTAATGTTTTTCTAGCACATAAACAAAATTCTAAAGAATCACAAGTAATCACTTACCCTCTTAAGGTCTGATAGACCAATTCTATCTTAGTGGATGTTAATCACTATCATTATCATATACTATTTACATTTTTATATAGTTAGAGATTAATATAGTGTATCATATTAATATATTATATTTTTAAAATGGATTATACTTTGAAAATTATTTTATTTTATTGAAGAGTGATAGTAAAAGAAATCTCACAATATTTATATTTTAGAAATTTTTATGAGTTGTGATGCAAAAGAGACGCGACCATACCCTGTCGCGCTCTCCCGCTTCACAGGATCATTCTCCAAATCCTCGCTATTGAGCCGAAGCGGCTCTTTAGATCCCCTGTCGGAATCACTATGCAAATTCCTGACCCAGTCCACAGGTCTTCTTTTCACCTGTCTCGGCTTCTGCACTTAGCTGTAGTTATCCCAACTCACTGTCGGGATTTCGAGGTTTCGGAATTTCTGCTGCCACAAACCACTGTCCTCGTGAATCCCCGATCACCGATGAGCTCTCATCTCCTATGCGCTAGCCCTCCTGGCTAAGCTTCCACCATATGACCACTACTCTCATGTCTATGGCCTTACCTCCCTCGTAGCCTCGTGACTCGCTATATCAAACCCTTGATTTTCCAATGCTCGACACCTGAGGTGCCGAAGTGTTGAGGCGCACGAGAGTTGACCTTTCAACAGTCCTTTGTCTCGTCGAGACTTCAGACCTTCACAACTCGCGAATCCTAACACCAATACTTCGGGACTTCTCGCGGTGAGATCCCGAGGTCTTCGTGCCACCTGTCTCCCACTCGCCGACTCTGCTATGGCCCACACTACCCTCTAGCTGTTGGGATATCACTTTCTCGCAACCTCACGATTCCCGTGGTCAAATTCTTGAGTATTCTCTCGCGAGGTTCCGATGCACGATCCCACGCGCAGATCCAACAGTCCTCTCTCAGTCCAGATCCAATGGTTATCCTCCTTCTCATGCCTCGCATCCTCGTGACTCTGAGTAACAAAGGCTTGGGCCTTTACCCTGCGAACTTCTGAGTTCGTGAGATATTTGAATCTCCGACACGCGTCCTCTTTAATGGATGGTCCCGATCCTCTCGTTCCTTCATCACTTCACATCCTCGGGCCTCGCGACTTTGAACACCTAATGCTTGGATCTTCACTCTGCGAGCTCCTGAGATGTGAGGTGCCACCTGTCCTCTTTTCGACTCCTGTGGCCCCACACCGTTCTTGAGTGTTGATATCCCAAGATGACGTCAGCTAGGCCCCACAACACGGAGCTCTCGCCTCCTCACCACTCGTGGAGTTGGATGACTTCCTCCTCCAACCTTCGATTCCTGAGTTCCCGATGTGGGTAATCTCATGACACGCGTCCGCTCCCAAACGAACTGTCCAAATCAAATCTCGCTAATTCTTCGTCCCTGATGTCGAGGGACTCTCTCCTTGCTCTCGAGGCTTATCTCCCTCCTAGCTTCTGCAAATCTGACGGAAGTCGGGTATCTTCCCCAAATCTAACGGCTTAGATAATCCTCCTTATGCGCTCCTCCTCCAGAGGTTAAACTCCGTGCAACTCCTGTAGATCAGACGGTTGTTGGGGATTCTGGGCGAGATCTAACGGCTCAGATCCCTTTCTCTGGTACGCTCCTTCTCGGATGCTTCCTGACTATGAACACCAACGGTCCAGGTTCTATCGACTGATCCAATGGCTGATGTTTCTCCTCCCTGAGCTTCCTTCGCGCTTTTCTTCCCAGGCTTGGAAGAATTTCCTATTTCTCCAAGGCCTCAAACTTGGCTCCTTTCCTCTGTGAACTCCTCAGTCTCTGAGTTCTTCGGTGTGCATAAAAGCGCTATCCTTCCTGAGCTTGTCTTTTCTCGAACCCTTAAAGTATTTCGACGTCTGTGCTCCTGCAGAGTCTTCTCATGCACACAGCGTGCTATCCCTTCTGAGCTTATGCAACCACTCAAACCCCTTGGGGGATTTTATCCTTCTTCTCCCTCAGATGGAGAATGAACTGGATGCCCTCCTAGCTATCCTTCACTCCAACAACCTCTGGCTGAGTGCTTCTGGGTATTCAGCAACCCTGTGAAGGTCCTTCAGTGGACTCTCCCTTCACAACACAGAACTCAAAGATTTCTCTTCACCTCTGTGTCTATCTGCACACTTTCTCGACGCCCTCCTAGAAGAGTCTCTTCTCCACAGAACGTTCAGTAGTTCTGGGTCCTTGTGTACCTATTTGCTTGATTGATGCCCACCTGGCAGAGCCTTCCAGAATCCTCAGTGATTCTGTTTCCTTGAACTCATGGCAGAGTTCCTTCTTCTTGTGCACTCCTTGCACACACGCGCTCAATGCCCACCTGGCAGAGCTTCTCAGAACTCCTCAGAGATTCTGACTTCTATCTTCAAACTCTTAGCAGAGTTCTTCCTTTGGCACCTTGTGCTTACGCTCTATGCCCACCTGGCAGAGCTTCACAGAACTTACAACAAAATTCTATCTGCAACTGTGTTCCAGCTACATAGCCTTGCCTCCAAGGTATTCAACAACCTTGAGGTCTTCTTTTTCTGAGTTGTTGACTTTTGCTTATGTGCCTCAGCACGTCTTTTTCTGACTCCCCAAAGTTCATAAGTGCATCCTCAGTGCACCGCCTCTCAGAACCCTCAGCGTTCTGTCACACCCTCCTGGTATGAAGCCTCAAAGACCTCCAACCTGAATCAAACGAACTCCTGCAGAATGCACAACTACAGTATACATTCACAACATATATATGGAACACACACAGACATGCATATAAGACAGAATAATGCAGGGAATACTGCTCTGTTATATTAAAATGGCAAATGCCTGTATTTTACAATGGTGTTCCTCGAGCTCTCTCTGGTTCCTCTCTTACAACCATTCTATTCTCTAGCTCAACTCTCCTACTCCAAATGAGATCTAGAAATCTCTTTTACCTGAGGGCTCATCGAGCGCTTCCCTCCAGGTTTACCTACTCTAATAAATTACATTCAATGGTTGTCTAGTCCAGCATCTGGATCTAGATCTCAGTCGATCTAGCATTAAATTTGATCCTATATAATGCCTGCACAAAGGCATGGCTTCCATGGCTCACCAGCCTAGAACATTTCAATTACATTATATTCAAATTTGAAATGAGTTTGCGCCTCCATTAAATGCGTGATTTGAACTCGCTGGGATGGCTGGCTGATGTGGAGAGATGATCCTCCATCATACTCCACAGCTGCAAAAATCATGATCTACTTCTCATGCGCTTCCCCTGTAGCTGTTGGAAATCCTCCTAGATCCCAAATCAGTCTTTGGAGCTTTCCATATGCTCTAGTCTACTACTGCTGCTACTGCTTCTGCTGCGCTACTGCTGCTACTCCTTCTCTTCTTCTGTTCAGCTTCTCCTTGCTGGCAGTTTCTGCTAATTGGATCATCAGCTCCATGAGCTCCTCGATCACTTCGTCTAGCTGCTCCCATGGCTGGTCCTGTTCATGCAGTCTCCTCAGCTGCAAAAAAATTTGGCCATTTGGCAGATCATCACAATATCCCACGCCTCCTTCATCCATTTCCAACTTCACCTGTTGGATTTGCACACTCTGCACTTTTACCCTTTCCTCCAGGGATTCTAGTTGATCCCACAGATCAGCAAAGCACATGCTATTTGCTTCTCCTTTTTCCTCTGCTTCTGCCACTTCCCATGTTGTAGTATTTTCAGCTTCATGGCTGAAAATGCTGAGCCATTCCTCAGAATGCTTGTCGTCCTCTTCTTCTTCTTCGGCTATCAGCTCCAATGCTACAACTCTCTTAGCTTCCTGGCTGAAGTCATTGAGACACTCCACTGAATGCTCATCTTCCTTTTCGTCTTCTTCTGCTTGTACTTGGGCGGTCTCACACACCTGCTCCAATTCTTCCTTGACAGTCATCATCAGCTGTGACTGTTCTTTTGTTGTTGTTGCACCTGCAATACAAATTTCTGCCTCCTCCTGGGCAAATGGTAGGAATATTGAAATTCCCCCAATCATGAGAATATCATTCTGATCTTTCACCTCTTCTGTCAGTTGCACCTGCTGATCCTTTTCCATCTTCTCTGAATTTATGAGACCATCAGACAGTCTCATCTGCTCTGTCAGCTCCTCCGTCTGATTCCAACTCACTTCAGAGTTTATGAGACCCACAGATAGTCTCATCTGCTCATCCCTGCCCACCTAGCAATATGGGATGCTTCCACTGCTTCCTTGGTAGACTATGAGATCAACCAATCCCATCTTCATCAGCACTCCTTGTTGAATTGAACTCTTCTCTGAGTCCATGAGACTTTCAGACAGTCTCAAATGTTCATCTCTTCCCACCTGGCAGTGTAAGATGCTTCTGCTGCCTCTCTCGTAGTCTTCAAGATCCCTCAGCGATCTCTTATCATTGTCGTGCTGGAAATGTGAAATTCCTTGGATGTCCTCCTGACATTCCATGAGATCCTCAGCTGATCTCAACTCGTTTCCCACCTGGAAAACTAGAATTTCCTCTTCTCTGCCCTCCTGGCAGTTCTTGAGATCATCAGCCGATCTCATCTCTATTCTCTAGCCCATCTGGCCATTTGGAAACCTTCCACTACCCTCCTGGCAGTCTATGAGATCCTCAGACTATCCCAATTTATCTTCTTCATTATCCCAATCATCGAGACCCTTTCCAGTCTCTGGCCAACAGTGACAAATCATCTTTTCTTCTGTGGCCTTGAGGTTTTCAACATACCTCAACCATTTTCTCAATATCCTGCGCTGTCTCATGACCATCAGCTCCCTGACTGGCCACTTTTCCTTTACCTTCTGCATGGGCCATTCATAAACCCATCTCTACTTGGCTTTATTATCCTGCCTCATCTGCAGTTCCATCTTCTCTATGTCTGCTTTTAATTCATAGAGCTTTCTAGTCTCTTCTTTATCCCATTCGGCAAGCTTTTTTGCCTTGCTTTTCTTTCTATGGCCTTCAATAGCCATCTTGTTGTCCCCGTCTGCCTCCCTGGAAAACCTTCCACTGTCACTCTGCATCCCTGAGTGTTCCAGCTTCATCCTACAGTCCTGTTGATTGTCTCCTTGATCGTTTCCTACCTACAAAAAATCATTACAGAGTCCTCCAGCGCTCTGTCTTCTTCCTTCTGCTCTCTCCTCGCTCTTCACCTGAAATATACAGATGAAGTTCTCGCTCTGATACCACTTGATGTAAAAGAGACGCAACTGTACCCTGTCGTGCTCTCCCACTTCACAGGATCATTCTCCAAATCCTCGTTTCTGAGCCGAAGCGGCTCTTTAGATCCCCTGTCGGAATCACTATGCAAATTCTTGACCCAGTCCATAGGTCTTCTCTTCACCTGTCTCGGCTTCTGCACTTAGCCATAGTTATCCCGACTCACTGTCGGGGTTTCGCGGTTTTGGACTTTCTACTGCCACAAACCACTATCCTTGTGAATCCCCGATCACTGATGAGCTCTTGGCTCCTATGCGCTAGCCCTCCTGGCTAAGATTCCACCATATGACCACTACTCCCATGTCCGTGGCCTTACCTCCCTCGCAGCCTCGCGACTCTCTATATCAAACCCTTGATTTTCCAACGCTCGACACCCGAGGTGCCGAAGTGTCGAGGCGCATGAGAGTTGACCTTTCAATGGTCCTTTGTCTCTCTGAGACTTCGGACCTTCGCAACTCACGAATCCTAACACCAATACTTTGGGACTTCTCACGGTGAGATCCCGAGGTCTTCGTGCCACCTGTCTTCCACTCATCGACTCCGCCATGGCCCACACTTCCCTCTAGCTGTCGGGATATCGCTCTCTCGCAACCTCGCGATTCCCGTGGTCAAATTCTCGAGTCTTCTCTCGCAAGGTTCCGATGCACGATCCCACGTGCAGATCCAACGGTCCTCTCTCAGTCCGGATCCAACGGTTATCCTCCTTCTCGCGCCTCACGTCCTCGTGACTCTGAGTACCAAAGGCTTGGGCCTTTACCCTGTGAACTTTCGAGTTCGCGAGATCCTTGAATATCTGACATGCATCCTCTTCAATGGACGGTCCCGATCCTCTCGTTCCTTTGCCGCTTCGCGTCCTCGCGCCTCGCGACTTTGAACACCCAATGCTTGGATCTTCAAACTGCGAGCTCCCGAGATGCGAGGTGCCACCTATCCACTTTTCGACTCCTATGGCCCCACACCATTCTCGAGTGCCGATATCCCAAGATGACATCAGCTAGGCCCCATAACACGAAGCTCTCACCTCCTCGCCACTCGTGGATTTGGATGACTTCCTCCTCCAACCTCCGATGCCTGAGTTCCCGATGTGGGTAATCTCGTGACACGCATCCGCTCCCAAACGAACGGTCCAGATCAAATCTCGCTAATTCTCCATCCCTGATGTCGAGGGACTCTCTCCTTGCTCTCGAGTCTTATCTCCCTCGTAGCTTCTGCAGATCCGACGGCAGTCGGGTATCTGCCCCAAATCTGATGGCTCAGATAATCCTCCTCTTGCGCTCCTCCTCCAGAGTTTAAACTCCACGCAACTCCTGCAGATCAGACGGTTGTTGGGGATTCTGGGCGAGATCTAACGGCTCAGATCCCTTTCTCCAGTATGCTCCTTCTCGGATGCTTCCTGACCGTGAACACCAATGGTCCAGGTTCTATTGACTGATCCAATGGCCGATGTTGCTCCTCCCTGAGCTTCCTTCACGCTTTTCTTCCTAGGCTTGGAAGAATTTCTTATTTCTCCAAGGCCTCAACCTTGTCTCCTTTCCTCTGTGAAATCCTCGGTCTCTGAGTTCGCTGGTGGACATAAAATCACTATCCTTCCTGATCTTGTCTTTTCCCGAACCCTTAAAGGATTTTGACGTATGAACTCCTGCAGAGTCTTCTCATGCACACAATGTGCTATCCCTTCTGAGATTACACAACCACTCAGACCCCTTGGGGGATTTTATCCTTCTTCTCCCTTAGATGGAGAATGAATTGGATGCCCTCCTAGCTATCCTTCACTCCAGCAACCTCTGGTTGAGTGCTTCTGGGTATTCAACAACCCTGTGAAGGTCCTTCAGTGGACTCTCCCTTCAAAACATAGAACTCAAAGAGTTCTCTTCACCTCTGTGCCTATCTGCACACTTTCTCGACGCCCTCCTAGCGAAGTCTCTTCTCCATAGAACGTTCAGCAGTTT
Organism: Picea glauca; assembly: GCA_000966675.3. NCBI lineage: Eukaryota > Viridiplantae > Streptophyta > Pinopsida > Pinales > Pinaceae > Picea > Picea glauca. Next base: position 249,066 of record JZKD02S1830546.1, read on the forward strand.
TGGGTCCTTGTGCACCTATGTGATTGATCGATGCCCACCTGGCAGAGCCTTCCAGAATCCTTAGTGATTCTATTTCCTTGAACTCACGGCAGAGTTCCTTCTTCTTGTGCACTCCTTGCACACACGCACTCAATGCCCACCTGACAGAGATTCTCAGAACTCCTCATAACTTCTGACTTCTATCTTCAAACTCTCAACAGAGTTCTTCCTTCAGCACCTTGTGCTTACGCTCTATGCCCACCTGGCAGAGCTCCACAGAACTTACAGCAAAATTCTATCTGCAACTGTGTTCCAGCTACACAGCCTTGCCTCCAAGGTATTCAGCAACCTTGAGGTCTTCTTTTTTTGAGTTGTTGACTTCAGCTTCTGTGCCTCAGCACGTCTTTGTCTGACTCCTCAGAGTTTAGAAGTGCATCCTCAATGCACCGGCTCTCAGAACCCTCATCCTTTTGTCACACCCTCCTGGTATGAAGCCTCAAAGACCTCCAACTTGAATCAAACGAACTCCTGCAGAATGCACAACTACAGGATACATTCACAGCATATATATGGAACACACACAAACATGCATATAAGACAGAATAATGCAGGAAAAACTGCTCTGTTATATTAAAATGGCAAATGCCTGTATTTTACAATGGTGTTCCTCGAGCTCTCTCTGGTTCCTCTCTTACAACCATTCTATTCTCTAGCTCGACTCTCCTACTCCAAATGTGATCTAGAAATATCTTTTACCTGAGGGATCATCGAGCGCTTCCCTCCAGGTCTACCTACTCTAATAAATTACATTCAATGGTTGTCTAGTCCAGCATCTGGATCTAGATCTCATCCGATCTAGCATTAAAGTTGATCCTATCTAATGCCTGCACAAAGGCACGGCTTCCATGGCTCACCAGCCTAGAACATTTCATTTACATTAAATTCAAATTTGAAATGAGGTTGTGCCTCCATTAAATGCGTGATTTGAACTCACTGGCATGCCTGGATAATGTGGAGAGATGCTCCTGCATCAAGTTGAGCTTGATAATATTTTATATATAATAGTTATAGAGTTTATGGAATTAGTTTAAATTATTTTGATTAGAAATTTAACTAATTATATATTTATAAATATTTTGAATATAGGTGAAGTGTTTGTAATTATGACTTTTTAAGTTTATAAATACTTTGAATATAGATGAAGTGACACAGGACGCACCACCAAGTGCATCTGCTACCACCAGGACCTTCTCTTCCTCTGGGATGAAGAGCAAAATTACTCTTCTGATCCCTTATCGGGACCTTCCAATACCCACAGGGATCTTCCGATGATTTCCCTTCGTCCTATCGGGAGATCGGACCTCGTGGTATCGCGAGTCCTGAAAACACAGGTTCGGGTCTCTCAAAACCCCGAAACCCGATGAGTATTCACCAAGGCTTTCCTTACTCTTGTCGGGATTTTTACCCGTCGGGAAATCAGAACTTACGATGTCGTCAATCACTTACCTCTCGTGTCCCCGATTCTCGATCACCGATGCCACATGTCTCTTCTACTACACTCTGTGACCCCACGCACTGACCGGTGGTTACCGAGTTATCGCCCCTCGTGACCTCGTAAACTTTGACACAAATCTTCACAGTTCCAACTCGCGAAGCTCCAAGCTCACGATATGCCGATGCCACCTGTCTCCGACTCACGTCACCGCTTCCTTCTCCGATCCGTCAGGTATCGCAAAATCACGGTTTATCCTGCAGCAATTTCGTTGTATGCGAGAACCCCAAAATGCCGAACCCCGACTCTCCGGGATCTCGTGCCACATATCCCCGCTGCAATCAATGGCTCTGATCTTCTCAGGAAATCGTTAATTGTGATTTAAAGTGCAAGACTCTTGGCTCCAGAAGCTCCGATTCTCCGATGAGCCGAGCTTCCTGACTCCCCTACTCTTTTGACATGTGTATCACTGATATTATCGGCTGAGATCCTTTCTGGAAATCGCGGATCGCGATTCCGTTCTACAAGAGTTTCACAACCATGGAAACCCCGATATCCCGAACTCCGAATCTCCAGGATCTTCTCTGCTCCTCCAGGCTTAAAACCTGCGCAACTTTTCCAAGATCTAATGGCCTAAAGGATTTATCTAATCTTCCCTGTGAATCCTGTCATTCGATTCTCCTTCTTGAAGATTTCTTGGGATGCCTAAGTGTCTCTTTACAAGACTTATCCTCCGACGCCTGTGCATGCAATTCCTACTCGAACCTTCTTTGATTAAACCTCCCGTTCTATCCTATAAGGATTATCATGAAGGTGTTGCCTCTCCTGAGATTTTCAACTCTGACTCTCTCAGAGGGTCTTGCGCTCACTCCTTGCGCTCGTCATTCAACAACTTCTCCATTGTTGAATCCTTTAGACTCTGTGCAACTCCTGCAACAATAGTCTTTAGCTTCCTTTTCTCAGATTAACAACTGAGAACTCTGATTCCATCGGTGCACTCCTTGCACAGCTTTAACAACAACCCAAATCAACTTCTGGGAAAATAAGAACAAAAGTTAGACTATCAAGCCCTCATCAACGCACTCCTTGAGCTTCTCATGGAGTGTATACTTGACAAGTGATGAATAGCCCACAGATGGATTCATCACTATTCATCACTTCCAGCTCCTGCTTCCAATTTTCTTCATTTTGAGCTTGTTGTATATTCCCCTTGGGAACCTTTCCTTCCTCAGATGTGCCAGAACTAGATCACCAACTTTGAATTGAAGTTGTCTTCGATGATGATCTTCTCTGCGCTTATATTCCTGATTTGACTCCAGCAATCACTGCTTCACTCTGCTGTGAAGATCTTCCATCGCTCCTGCAAATTCTTCAACGCTTGCACTTTTAGTCATCTGATATGAATCCCTCAGTTTGGATACTCCTCTTGGTTGTCTACCATATACAATTTTAAACGAACTTTTACCTGTGCTTCTATTCATTGAATCATTGTAAGCAAACTCTGCCTGTGGCAACACATTTTCCCAGTTGCTGTGGTGTTCTGTCACCAAGCTTCTTAACAAATCTCCCAAACTTTGATTCACCACCTCTATTATCCCATTCGTCTGAGGATGATAGGCTGAACTAAACATCAAGTTAGTTCCCATTTTATTCCAGAGTGTCCTCCAGAAATTTCCAATGAATTTTGTATCCTTGTCTAATACTATGCTTCTGGGTAAACCATGAAGTCTAACAATCTCCTTGAAAAATAAATTCGCGATATGAGTTGCATCGCTGGTCTTCTGTCATGGAATAAAATGTGCCATTTTGGAAAACTTGTCGACCACTACAAAGATCGAATCATGTCCTCTTTGCGTCCTTGGAAATCCCAATATGAAATCCATGTTGATTTCATCCCACGGCCTCTCAGGTATGGGTAAGGATTGGTAGAATCCTGCATTCTGCCTCCTACCCTTCGAATGTTGGCAAATTCTGCATCTGTCAACAAACTTCTTGACATCTGTTCGCATCTTCGGCCAAAAATACACCTCGCTCAGCTTTTCAAATGTCTTTTCGTGGCCAAAATGCCCTGCTAATCCACCACTATGTTTTTCTTTTAGCAAGTTCTCCCTCATGGAGCAATTTGGAATGCATAACTGATTTCCTCTGAACAACAGTCCATTCTGGATCATGTAATCCATCCACGGGCTTTTGTCTCTGAGAACTGGATTCTCAGCTGCCTCATATGCCTCTGCAAAATCTTCATCTTCTGCATACATGTCCTTAAGATTTTCAAAACCCAATGTTTTGACTCTGAACTCCTGCAGCAACAAACACTTCCTGCTCAAAGCATCAGCCACTTTGTTAGCAGTCCCTGAAATGTGTTTAATTACAAATGTAAAATTATGCATATACTCTACCCATTTTGCATGTTTCTGATTCAGCTTCTCCTACTGAGTCACAAACTATAATGCATGGTTGTCACTATACAGAACAAATTCTTTCGGGATCAAGTAATGCATCCACTTCTTCAATGCCTGTATGATAGCATAAAATTCTTTATCATACGTTGAGTACTTCACCTTTACCTCATCCATCTTCTCACTGAAATATGCAATTGGTCTGTCCTCCTGGCTCAAGACCGCTCCTATGGAAAAGCCACTTGCATCACATTTCACTTGGAATAACTTTGCAAAATCTGGCAACACCAAAACCGGTTGTTCGGTGATCTTCCGCTTCAACAGATTGAATATTTTCTCTGCCTCTTCAGTCCAATGAAAATATTTATGTCTTTTCTTGACTGTGTCCATCATTGCTGCGCTAATTCCAAAATTCCTAATGAATTTTCTGTAGAAACTAGCCAATCCATGGAAACTTCTCACCTCGAAAACATTTCTTGGTGATGGCCAATTTTTAATCACCTCCACTTTACTTGGATCCATTTTCAATTCATTTGCTGATATGACAAATCCCAAGTAAATGAGTTATGTCTTCATAAATGAAGATTTCCTCACATTGACCAACAGCTTCTCTTGATGTAGCCTCCTCATTACTGCAGCTAAATGCTTTAGATGTTCTTCTTTTGTTTTGCTGAAAATTAATATGTCATCTAGATACACAATGAAAAACCTACCAATGAATTCTTTCAGCACTTCATTCATCGGCCTCATGAATGTACTCAGTGCATTTGTCAAACCAAATGGCATGACTAGCCATTCATACAACCCTTCATTGGTTTTGAAGGATGTCTTCCATTCATCGCCTTCCCTCATGCGAATCTGATGGTATCCGCTTTTCAAATCCACCTTTGAAAAAAATTCTGCTCCACTCAAGCAGTCCATCAAGTCATCCATCAGTGGCAATGGAAACATGTACTTGATGGTTATCTTGTTAATGGCTCTGGAATCTATACACATTCTCCAGCCTACATCCTTCTTTGGACTCAGTACCGTTGGAACGACACACAGACTTAAACTCTCCCTGATCAGTCCTTTATCCAGCAGATCCTGTACCTGCCTTTTGAACTCCTCATTCTCCTGCGGTGTCAACCTGTACGCTACTTTTTTCGGAAAACTAGCTCCTGGTATGAGGTCTATATGATGACTTACACTCCTCATCGGCGGCAACAAATGAGGTAATTCGTCCACCACAATATCAGCGAACTCTTCCAGTAGTTCCTAAATTTCTGTTGGCAAATCATCCACTCTCGTGCTGGCCAAAACAACTTTCGGTTTCCTGACCACAAAGAATTGTGGATCCTCCTTCTTCTTTACTTCTGCCAGAAGTTCCTTTCCACTCATGAGAAGTACCCTGTTGTTCACTTCCGGTTTCACCTCCTTATATTTTATCGGAAGTAATATATGTGTTCTCCCATTCTTCTCCAAAGTATATGTATTCATCTTCCCATCATGAATTACGTTTCTGACATAATGCCATGGTCTTCCTAGCAATAAATGACATACATCCATAGGAATAACATCACAGAGAATTTTATCATTATATCCTCCTATATTGATGTCCACTAAGCATTGTTTAGTGACACTCACCTGATGTCCCTTCTGTAGCCATGAGACTTTATATGGACTCAGGTGATCAGTCGTCTCCAGCTCTAGTTTTTCCACCATCTCGGTTGAAATGAGATTGTCGGTGCTTCCACTATCCACAATGACCTTGCATTTCCTATCTTTTCTCTTGCATGCAGTTCTGAACAGTATGCTTCTCTGAGTTGCGTCCTCCACCTCCTTCTCGGGTGTTAAGAGAACTTTACGCATCATCAACGACCTTCCGTCTTCTGCGTCTTCTGCTTCAGTGGCTCGCCTTTGTGCTTCAGCGATGTGAGCTTCTCCTTTATCTGTCTTCCTATCTGGACAGCTAACTGCCTTGTGCCCATTCTTCCCACATGTGTAGCATGTGATGACTCCTCCTCTTCCTCTTCCTCTACCTCTGGTACGAGGAAAAGTATTATTATCAGCATATCCTCCGCTCTGTTATGCCAGCTGCATTCACTGTTCAGCGTGCTGGCCTCGCTGAGAAATTTCCCCTCTTTCCGTTCTTGTCTGAGGCTTCTTCCAGTCATCCTTAGATTTCTGGAACTTATCTTGGGCAATTGATTTTCCTCTCGACTGGCTCCTACCTCAGCCTCGCTGTACTGTCTTGCGGCTTAGCTTTTCTTCTTCCTTCAGCGCCATATGATACGCATCCTCAACCATTCTGATGGTTTTCATACTCATTTCATCTTGGATATCATATCTTAACCCATTCATATACCTGGCAACTTTTTCATCATCGCTCTCCCGATGACTTGCTCTGATATTGAGCTTGTAAAATTCTTCAGTATACTCCTTCACCATCATCATCTTCTGTCTTAGGTTCTGCATTCTCCTGAATAGTGTGATTTGATAATCCCTTGGGATGAACTTTGCCTTCATCTTTGCAATCATTTGATCCCAACTTTTGATCTTTTGCTTGCCTTTGGAATGTTTTTCTGCTTGAAGCTCGTCCCACCATAATGCTGCGTGTCCTTTCAATTTAGTGACAGCATGTCTGACCTTTTTATCCTCTTCGATGTATTCATAATCGAAGTAGGTATCAAGAGCTCTAATCCAATCTAGAAGCTCTTCTACATCCAGACTTCCTTCATAGACTGGAATGTCCATTTTTGTCTTTGAACTCATCCAGGTGATAGATTTAATCAATCGCTCATTGGCTGCATCTTCAGCTTCAACTTCTCCTTGTAGTTCAGCTTCAACTTCACCCTCGGAGTCACTTAAGTCTCCATCATTTGTTGTGCATCTCTGCGCTACTTCCATGTTTTCCAATCTCGCTCTGAGATCACGTATCTACCTTTCCATCTCTGGATTCCCTGCTAGCCTACCTCTTCTTCGCACATCCCTGTCCTCTGGATCAGGCGATTGTCTTTCCCTTCTCGACGGCATGGTGAATTCTTCTTTCTCTCTGTTGTAGAAAACAGAGAGTAAATCCCCGTTCTGATACCACTCTGACACAGCACGCACCACCAAGCGCGTCTGCTACCACCAGGACCTTCTCTTCCTTCGGGATGAAGAGATAAATTACTCTTCCGATCCCTTATCGGGACCTTCCAATACCCACAGGGCTCTTCCGATGATTTCCCTTCGTCCTATCAGGAGATCGAACCTCGCGGTATCACGAGTCCTAAAAACACAAATTTGGGTCTCTTATAACCCCGAAACCCGATGAGTATTCACCAAGGCTTTCCTTACTCTTGTCGGGATTTTTACCCATCGAGAAATCAAAACTTATGATGTCGTCAATCACTTACCTCTCGTGTCCCCGATTCTCAATCCCCGATGCCACCTGTCTCTTTTACTGTGCTCTATGACCCCGCACTGACCAGTGGTTACCGAGTTATCGCCCCTCGCGACCTCGTAAACTTTGACGCAAATATTTGCAGTTCCAACTCGCGAAGCTCCGAGCTCATGATATGCCGATGCCACCTGTCGCCGACTCACATCACCGCTTCCTTCTCCGATCCATCGGGTATCACGAAATCGCGGTTTATCCTGCAACAATTTCGTTGTATGCGAGAACACCGACTCTTCGGGATCTCGCGCCACGTATCCCCATTGCGATCAACGGCTCTGATCTTCTTGGGAAATCGCTAATCGTGATTTCAAGTGCAAGACCCTTGGCTCCAGAAGCTTCGATTCTCCAATGAGCCGAGCTTCTTGACTCCCCTTCTCTTTTGGCACGTGTCTCACCGAGATTATCGGTTGAGATCCTTTCAGGAAATCGTGGATCGTGATTCCGTTCTACAAGAGTTTCACGACCACGGAAACCCCGATATCCCGAACTCCGAATCTCCAGGATCTTCTCTGCTCCTCCAGGCTTAAAACCTGCGCAACTTTTCCAAGATCTAACGGCCTACGGGATTTTGCTAATCTTCCCTATGAATCCTGTCAGTCGATTCTCCTTCTTGAAGATTTCTTGGGATGCCTAAGTGTCTCTTCACAAGACTTATCCTCCGACACATGTGCTTGCAATTCCTACTCGAACCTTCTTTGATCAAACCTCCCATTCTATCCTATAAGTATTATCACGAAGATGCTTCCCCTCCTGAGATTTTCAACTATGACTCTCTCAGAGGGTCTTGTGCTCACTCCTTGCACTCGGCATTCAACAACTTCTCTAGTGTTGAATCCTTCAGACTCTGCACAACTCCTACAACAACAGTCTTTAGCTTCCTTTTCTCAGATTAACAACTGAGAACTCTGATTCCTCCGGTGCACCCCTCGCACGGCTTTAACAACAACCCAAATCAACTTCTGGGAAAATAAGAACAAAAGTTAGACTATCGAGCCCTCATCAACGCACTCCTTGCGGATGAATTCAACTGCACTCTTTGCAGGAATCTCCTGGCTCAGACAGAGAAACAACTGAAACTTATTCTCTCTTTCAAACTTCAGTTTAAAACTTGAAATCACATGCACAGCATATACAAAGCAAATGCATAACCAGAAAAAAAAACATTCATGAGCACATAAACAATCTACACAGAGAAACAACACCAGCCATGAACTTGAATCAGAATTTCATTCTATTAATTCAACATCTGTACATGGGTGTTCTTCAAAATTTCTCTGCTTGCTCTTCTCTTCTGAATGCTTGATTCTCCAGAATAATGTTACAATGTACAATGAGGGTGTCTATATCCGTTTTCCCTCTCGGACTCTAAAACTGTCTAATCTAGAAATAAATCATATCTACCTGCATTAAATCTATTAAATGCCTCCTATCTATTTTAGACAAGAACGTATGGCTCGAGGTCTGATACAATACAAAAGGCGCTCCTTCATAAAGGATCACTTAAAACTTGCGCTACAATCCCAATGCACTTTCAAAATGTTGGGTTTGTTTTCCCAGTTGATCTCTGCTTGATGTGCTAGCTCGCTTGTTGAGTTGGCGATGCTCCTGCATCATGAAGTGTTTAAAACTATGACTTTGTAAGTTTAATGAGAAATTTTGTTTTTTAAATATTTAAATTTTATTATTTTTATTAAAATAAGTTTTTTTTTTTGGAATATTTTGATAAACAATGAATTTTAATAATACTTAATAATTTAATAATTTTGAAGCAATTATTTTTAATTAAATTAGTTTTTAAAATTTGATCTTGATTAATTTATTAAAATGTTTGTATAAC
>JZKD02S1830546.1:261695-289458 GCA_000966675.3 Picea glauca
AATATATTAAAAATAGTAAACAATATTTTTCTAAAATTATATAATTGAAATATGCATAGTTGACCCTATATCTGTGTAGTTTCATCAACAATAGATTTGTGTAGCATATATAAAACTAACATGAAAAATAGAGATATTGAGAGCCATTCAAAAAAAATGGAGCTTTTGATGTATTTGTAGCCCAAACCACTAGGTTTGTAATTATGAATATAATTCCAAGGAAACGAAATCAATAAACACATATGTTAAAGTCATCAATCGTGTGTAAAAAAATTGAATAGAAACAACTCACACACATTATATTCAATGTTCTTAGAGGTCTAAGCATACTTGTGAATGTTCTTAGAGGTCTAACAAGAATGTGATCTACCCTTCTTGAACCTTCTTAATATTAAGGGCCATGAATAAAACCTAGGCACAATGATACGAGTGTTGGGGATTGGGTGTAATACTGAAAGGACCAAAAACAAGATCTATAGGATATACAAAGAGTAATAAACTTCAAATAAGAGAGGTCATGTCTAAAGACATCATTACAACACTTAAGCACAATGAATTGTGATTAGAGCATAATGATGTATCATTAAACATAAACGACAATATGAGATATGTTTTTTGTTTTGTTTTTTGTACGTAAGTTTTGTATAAAAATCCTTTCAGATTAAAAAATTACAGGATTGACTGTTTATCCTAGACTGTAATTATTGAATTTCCCCATGGGGAAACCAATTTAGCCAACCTCCCAGTTCCAAAATGTAACATCCCGCTCTTGCACGCACTGAGCGAACTTATTCTTTGAGGACACTTGCTTGCAAGTGATCCGGATTATTATACTATTGGGCGTTTGATTATTATTATGAAGCATTTTGGATATGATGACATGTTATTTTGTTGTATTGATATAGACAGCTGCTATTGACTCGGTTCTTCTGAGTGTGTAGGATTTTGGACCTTGAAGATGCAGAGGCATCGATGAAACCCTTGGACTCCGGATCGAGTGAGGGAGTGGACAATTGGGGTTTGATTGTTGTATATTTGAAATATGTGCATCTGATTAAATGTTATGATTATGGATTTTATCTATGACATGATTCGTTGTTGATGCAGGCTAACGATAACTTGCCGACCAAACTCACATGTGGAGTAGAGGGGTCATGCATAACTACCAGAGACGTTGAGGGAGAGGTGTGGATAGCATCCCTACCAAAACCTACTAGCACTCTCGCTATGGCTCGAACTGTAGGTTAACAACTACCTAGTTTGTGAAGATCCATGACGTTGTGAGGGAATACTGCGACAGTCACTCACGATGATTCTAAGGGTTGCACAAGAAGGAAGGGGCCTTATTCCTTAGAAACCCTTAGTCTCCAACAAGATCACCTCGTGGAGTATTGATTCCAGGGGTTTTTTATGTCTGCCAAGTCATTCAAGAGGCGAGTGGCACCCTTGGAGCACGTAGTCCATTGTGAAGGGAACGTTGCACAAGAAACGGAAAGAGGAAAGTGGCACCCTTGGAGCACGTAGTGCGTCCTGAAGGGCAAGTCACGCAAGAGAAATAGAATGAGGCGAGTGGAACCCTTGGAGCACCTAGTGCGTCCTGAAGGGAACATTGCGTTGTTAAGTAATAAATGAATAAACCTAGATGGCCTTAGAATGAATGATGTGATAAGAAAGATTTAAAAACAAATTCCCTAATAAAAATGTCGCCCAGCCTCAGAAATTAAAATCTAGGTCTAAGTGATACATGTGGTTAAAATAATAATAATAATAATAATAATAATAATTAAACATGTGACGAAAATGGGGTAAGAAATTCAATTAATTTATTTAAATCAAATTATATGGAGGGATTCAAAATTTWAAAAGGGAATTGATTGTTTGTTACTTATGCTAATTAAAATTTATTAATTAAAAAGAAAAAGGGGAAAAAGGTGATTTTATACACTTGCTAATTTGAGTTTAGATGAAAATGGAAAAGGGGGAAACATAAAAAAAAAGAGAAACATAAGGGAAAAGAAGAATGACTAACTTATTAAGGAATCTTTCCTTTAAAAACTTTCTAAACTGAACTCAACTAGGAATTTAGCAAAGGCGTAAGTCATTAAAATGTGTAAGGGTATATGGGGACACCTAGGAGTGATTCTAGGAATTCTTTTAGGTGGGTGAGAAAAATAGGAGTAATTAAATAATTAATGAAATTGATTTCTAGTGCAACGAAGGGGATGGGTGACACATGTACGGGGAGGATTTTTCTGAATTAAATTATATAGAAAATTAAATTAAATGGGAATTTGAGAAATAAATCACTTAGAAACTCTATATAAAGGAGGGAGGAGGAGAAGTATGGATATCTTCTTAGATGCATAATGTTACACTGCAGAATTTTTTACTTGACTAACTTATATTATGGGAGTTGGGATACCCAGCTCGGTGGTGAGTGGCAGCTTGGCCTTGCGAGGTGATCTGGGAGCTAGTTGTTCATTGATTTAGTGTGTGTGGCCCTTTTTGCAGCTCGGGGGGCTAGGGGGAAAGAATTTTCCCCTAGCGTTGGTTGGGAGGTACCGGTGAAGTCACAATGGTCAGCAAGAGGGAGTGGGACGGAGCACGCGGGACAACAACTCAGAGCGGTCGAATCGAGATATAGTACACATGCTTTTATTTTGAATGGTAGATTAATATTGATCTTGTGATTTCATTTTTTGTGCTTTTAATTATTTGAATAAAGTGTGTTAATTAGCGTTTAATGGAGAACTTAATTTCACCATAGCCTTAAGATCGCTGCTTGAATTGACTCCCTTGGCAATCGATCCCTGACTGTTATGACAGGTATGTATGTTTTAAGGATTATTATGAAGAGATTGTGATTTATCTTTTGACCTCGTCCCTAGATCATCAGTCCATGCCTGAGTAGTTGGCCAGGAGCCAGATCGACGTTCATCACTTCGGTGTTAATAGACCTATAGATCCCAATGCTCTTGTTTTCTGTGTGTGGATGATGAGTGAAGGATGGTGTTGCCCAGCTGTCTACCCCTGTTGATTGTTCCTAGTTGAGTGATTGTCTTGTGCCTTGTTGCGACTAATTTTCTCTGTGATTTTTTTTCCTTTCCCGCGGAGAATCGCTTATGATCCTCTACGTTGATCCCTACATTTTGGTCCATTCCTGGCAATAATTTAAGTCTGTGCTTTAATGCTTTTCCTGGCGAGTTTATTGTGCGGTTTTTATACATATGTTCTACCATTTACTCTGCGAAATTACCTTATGTTTTTACACCTCTGGCCTACGATTTTACCTCTGCACTTTAATTTATTTGAAGAAAAATTTATCTTGCATATTTACCCACTCGAATGAAAGTTTATAAATTATTTTGGACTGCGCTTTTTTTGGTGTAATGGCTAGGAGATATTACTTAGACTACTCTGCAATATTCACCCTTTCAGACTGCAATCATTACTGATGGTAACTGCACTCCTCGGAATACGACCGCTCTCCTCAGGACCTTCTTTCTCTTCCACCCTAAGAACTTAAACGTTCTTCTATTTCCCTATCGGGAAATCTGCACCCACAAGTTTTCTTTGGCTGCGATCCTCTCTTCTTCCTTTCAGAGGGTCAGCACTTGCGATGTCATGAGTTCATCCGTCGAGCACTACACCCTCGGAACCCCGAGACTCGAGACCCGATGCCTTAGTTGACGCTGACTTGCTCTTCGTCTGTCCAGACTTCGCTCTATCATGACTTCGCATCTCGCGATGCCAAGTCCTCAGATTTCCAACTTCCGATACCTGATGCGTCGAAACACCGATACGACCTTATCACACTTTTCACGACTTCGAGTCCTCGCTTCTTCGTGACTTGGAGTACCCAAAGCTTGGGTCCTCACCTTGCGAACCCTGAGTTCGCAAGATCTTCTGATCTCCACCACCTGTCTTCCACTCACTCTTGTGGTCCCACACAACTTACGTAACCCTAATATATCGCGTGTCGCAAGCTCGCGACTCCCGTCACCTAATCTTGGGCACTTTCTCCACGAGATCCCGATAGGCGATCTCCGCGAATAATACAACGGTCCCGACCAACTTGTATCAACACTCTGTCCCTCCTGAGCTTAGAACTTCTAGTTGTTCGTGCCGAAACTTCCTTATGTCTCAGCAAGATCCATGGCTCATGGAACTTTGTGAAATATCCTCGAAGGATTTCATTCATCCGTCCCCTCCTTGACGACTCCTGCAAAATGAAACAAGTGCTTCCTCCACAAAGACTTGTTCACCTGCTTGCGAGCTTTTATTACTTACTCGAACGCTTCAATGCACAAACTCTCCATGTGCAACCCTTTGAAAATATCAAAGGCCTACTCCTCCTGAGATTGTTCTCAACTTCTCAAGTTCCTCTGAAAATGTCTTGCACGCACTCCTTGCGGCAACTCTTCAACACCTTCTAAGTGTTGAAGGCGTTCGACTCTGCGCACACCTACAACAGCAGTCTTAATTTCCTTTGCTCAGAATCGCAACTCTAAGGCTTCGTCTAGCCTATGCATGCCTTGCATGGATCCGGTGCCAAATCTACACTTCTAAGATGAATGAGAACAATGGATAACTCTAATTGAACCCTTCTCTCGACACACTCCTTGCGGACCATTCAACTGCACTCCTTGCAGGAATCTCTTGGCTCAATTAGAGAAACAATTGAAACTCATTCACATTCCCTCTCAGACTTCTATTCAACCATGAAATCACATACACGGCATATAAAAGAAAGTGTATAACAGAAAGCAAACATTCATGAGCATAACATCATAAATACACAGAGAATGACACAAACCATGGAATTGAATCAAGCTCTTTCTATTAATTCAACATTTGTACATGTGTGTTCTTCGTACAATTCTCTTCTTGCCCTTCTCTCTTGAATTCTCTTGATGATCCAAAATTATGTTACAATGTACAATGAGGGTGTCTATATCCCGTTTCCCTCTTGCGCCCTAAAGCTATCAAATCTAGAATTAAAAATTCTATCTACTTTACATTAACTATCTTAAATTCCTCATCTACCTAAGGACGAGAGCTTAAAGGCTCAAGGTCCATTACAATATACAAAGTGTGCTTCATTAAATCCATGCATTAATGTTTGCGCAACAATATCAAGGTGTTCTCAAAAATTTTGTTGGCTTGTCCAGCTGTCTTTTCTGCTTCCGCGTTGGCTCGCTTGATGAATTGTCGATGCTCATGCATCATACTCCTCGGCTTGAAAAATTTCATGGGCTCCTGTCCATGAGCTTCTGCACGGTTTGTCCATGATTCTGTATCACTGCTTCACTTTCCCAGTTGGCATCTTCCACTGGATGATTCTTCCATTTGACCAGGTACTCAAAATATTCTTTCCTCCTGGTCTTCTTACCTACTCGCTTGTCCAGTATGCATTCCATCTATGGCTTTTCTACTACTGGTAATTGCTTCATCCACTGGACAACTGGCTCATCAGTTCCAGTCTCTGCTTCTCCAGCCCTGTATGGTTATAAGTCTGTAACATTAAATATTGGAGATATTCCGATGCCATCCGGCAACTCGATCTCATAAGCATTCTCTCTGAATTTCTTCAGGACTCTGCAAGGTCTGATTTTCTTCATCTTCAGTTTATTATATGTTCCTCTCGGGAACCTTTCCTTCCTCAAATGTGTCATAACAAGATCCCCAACTTCAAACTGAAGTTGTCTCCAATGCTGATCTTCTCTGCGCTTATACTCTTGATTTGAATTTATCAGTCGTTGTTTCACCCTGTTGTGAAGTTCCTTCATCGTCTCAGTGAATTCTTTTGCACTAGTGTTGCTAGTCGCAGTCTGTTTTGAATCCATCAGTTCAGAAACTCCTCTCGGTTGCATTCCATATACAACTTGAAATGGACTTTTCCCTGTACTCTTTTTCACTGAGTCATTGTATGCGAATTTTTCCTGTGGAAATATGCTATCCCAGCTGCTATGGTGCTCCGTCACCAAGCTCCTCAGCAAGTCTCCCAGACTCATGTTCACCACCTCTGTTTCTCCATCCGTCTGAGGATGATAAGCAGAAATAAACGCCAAGTTAGTTCCTAGCTTCTTCCACAGCGTCCTCCAAAAATACCCTATGAATTTGGTATCTCTTTCTGAAACTATGCTCCTCGGCAATCCATGGAGTTGAATGACCTCCTTGAAAAACAAGTTCACGATGTGAGTCACATCGCTGATCTTCTGGCATGGGATAAAATGTGCCATATTTGAAAACCTATCCACCACCACAAAGATGGAATCAACCCCTCTCTGTGTCCTTGGAAAACCTAATACAAAATCCATGCTTATCGCCTCCCATGGCTTCTCTGGTATGGGCAATGGCTGATAAAAACCTGCAATCTGCTTTCTCCCCTTCGAATGTTGGAAAATCCTGCATCTGTCAACAAAACTCTTGACCTCTACTCGCATTCCTGACCAAATATATGATTCTCTCATCTTTGTGAATGTCTTGTCATGGCCAAAATGCCCTGCTAATCCGCCACTGTGCTTCTCCTTCAACAGATTCTCCCTCATGGAGAAATTCGGAATACACAGCTGATTGCCTCTAAACAACAATCCTTCCTAGATCATATAATCTATCCACAGACTTCTATCTCTGAGAACTGGATTCTCAGTTGCTTCATACACCTCTCCAAAATATGCATCTCCTGCATACATGTCCCTAAGATTTTCAAAACCCAATGTTTTGACTCGGAACTCCTGCAACAACAAACACTTCCTACTCAAAGCATCAGCCACTTTGTTAGCAGTACCCGAAATGTGTTTAATTACAAATGTAAAATTCTACATATACTCTACCCATTTTGCATGCTTCTGATTCAACTTCTCTTGTTGACTCACAAACTACAATGCATGATTATCACTATACAATACAAATTCTTTCGGGATCAGGTAATGCCTCCACTTCTTCAATGCCTGTATGATAGCATAAAATTCTTTATCATACGTGGAGTATTTCAGTTTCGCTTCATCCAACTTTTCGCTGTAATATGTGATCGGCCTGTCTTCCTGACTTAAGACCGCTCCTATGGTGAATCCACTTGCATCACATTTCACCTGAAATGTCTTCTAGAAATCCGGCAACACCAACACTGGTCATTCCGTAATCTTCTGCTTCAACAGATTGAATCTCTCTTCAGCCTCAGTTGTCCAATGAAAATACTGATGTCGCTTCTTCACTGTATCCATCATTGCTACACTAATTCCACTAAAATTCCTGATGAACTTTCAGTAGAAACTAGCTAAACCATGGAAACTCCTCACCTCGAAAATATTTCTCAATGATGGCCAATTCTTAATTACCTCCACCTTATCCAGATCCATCCTCAACTCATTTGCCGAAATAACAAAACCCAAGTAAATGAGCTTTGTCTTCATAAATAAGGACTTCTTCATATTGATCAACAGCTTCTCCTACTGTAGTTTCTTCATCACAATGGCCAAATGCTTCAGATGTTCAGCCTCTGATTTACTGTAAATCAGTATGTCATCCAGATATACAATGACGAACTTCCCGATGAATTACCTCAGGACTTCATTCATCAGCCTCATAAAGGTACTTGGTGCATTTTTCAAACCAAACGGCATGACTATCCATTCATACAAACCTTCATTTGTCTTGAATGTTGTTTTCCACTCATCGCCTTCTCTCATGTGAATCTGGTGATATCTACTTTTCAAATCTATCTTTGAAAAAAAATTTGCCCCACTCAGGAAATCCATCAGAGCATCCATTCTCGACAAAGGAAACCTGTACCTGATGGTTATTTTGTTGATCGCCCTTGAGTCGGTACACATTCTCCAACCTCCATCCTTCTTTGGACTGAGTACTGTTGGAACGACACATGGACTCAAGCTGTCCCTGACCAATCCTTTGTCCATCAACTCCTGGACCTGCTTCTTAACCTCTTCATTCTCTTGTGGCGTCAATCTGTACGCGGATTTGTTTGGAAAACTGGCTCCTGGTATGAGATCTATATGGTGACTCACACTCCTCATCAGTGGCAACGAATGAGGTAATTCGTCCACTATGATGTCAGCGAACTCTTCCAGTAGTTCCTGAATCTCATCTAGTAAATCATCCACTCTTGTGCTAGTCAGGAAAATTCTCAGCTTTCTGACCACAAAGAATTGTGGATCTTATTTCTTCCCCATCTCTGTAAGAAGATCTTTCCCACTCATGAGAAGTATCATGTTGTTTACTTCCGGCTTCACCTCCTTATCCTTTATCGGAAGAAACATATGGGTTCTCCCATTTTTCTCCAGGGCATATGTGTTCATTCTCCCATCATGAATCACATTTATGTCATATTGCCACAGTCTACCCAGCAATAAATGACATACATCCATGGGAATGACATCACACAAGATTTTATCATTATACCCACCTATCTTGAATTCAACCAGGAATTGTTTGGTGACACTCACCTGATGTCCTTTCTGTAGCCATGAAACCTTGTATGGACTCGAGTGATCAGTTGTCTCCAGCTCCAGCTTTTCTACCATCTCGGTTGAAACGAGATTATCCGTGCTTCCACTATCCACGATAACCTTGCACACCCTATCCTTGGTCTTGCAAGTTGTTCTGAATAGTCTGGTCCTTTGGACTGAGTTTTCCACCACCTTCTCGGGTGTCAAAAGGACTTTATGCATTCCAAGCGATCTTTCGCCTTCTGCATCTTCCGTCTCAGCATCACGCTTTTGTGCTTCTGTGATGTGAGCTTCTCCGATGTCCTTCTTTTTCTCTGGACACTCAAATGACTTGTGCCCATTTTTCTCACATGTGAAACATGTGATTACTCCACCTCGGCCTCTTCCTCTACCTCTAGTACGAGGAAAAGTGTTTGCGTCAGCATAACTACCACCCTGCTCTGTATGCTTCCCTCTCTGTTCAACATGTGGTCCTCGCTGTGAGGTTCCACCTCTCTCAATCTTACCCCGAGGTTTCTTCCATTCCTCCTTGGGCTTCTGGTATTTCTTCTAGGAAATTTCCTTTCCTCTGGGCTGACTCCTGCCTCGCGCTCGCTGAACTTGCTTACGGCTCAGTTTTTCTTCGGCTTTTAGAGCCATCTGGTAAGCATCCTCCACCGTCCTGATGGTAACCATGCTTAACTCATCCTGAATGTCATATCTCAGACCATTCAAATATATGGCAACCTTCTCATCATCGCTCTCCCGATGACCTGCTCTGATGTTCAGTCGATAGAATTCCTCAGTGTATTCATTCACTGTCATCATTTTCTATCTCAAGTTCTGCATTCTCCTGAACAGAGTGATTTGATAATCCCTTGGGATGAACTTCGCCTTCATCTTCACGATCATTCGATCCCTGCTTTTGATCTTCTGCTTGCCCTTGCAGCATCTGTCAGCTTGTAGCTCATCCCACCATAATGTTGCATGTCCTTTCAAGCATGTGATAGCATGTTTGACTTTCTTATCCTCTTCAATATCCTCATAATCGAAGTAAGTGTCAAGAGCTCTTATCCAATCTAGTAGCTCCTCTGCATCCAGATTTCCTTCGTAGACTGGAATGTCCATCTTGGCCTTTGCACCCATTCTGGAAATGGCTTTCATCAACCGCTCGGTTGATGCATCCTCTGCTATGACCTCTTCTTCATGTCTAGATTCCTCTTCAACCTTGGAATCACTAAGATACCCTACACCAACTCTGCGTCTCTGAGTTGTTTCCATCTCCTCGAGTCTTGCTCGAAGATCTCTCATCTGTCTTTCCATTTCTGGATTTCCTGTCGGCTTACCTCTTCTTTGCACCTCCCTATCTTCTGGGTCAGGCGATTGTCTTTCCCTTCTGGGGGGCATGGTGAATTCTTATTTCTCCAATCTATTACAGAAAACAAAGAGTTAAACCTGCTCTGATACCACTCTGATGGCAACCGCACTCCTCGGAATAGGACCGCTCTCCTCAGGACCTTCTTTCTCTTCGGCCCGAAGAACTTAAACATTCTTCTATTTCCCTATCGGGAAATATTCACCCACATGTTTTATTTGGCTGCAATCCTCTCTTCTTCCTTTCGAAGGGTCGGCACTCACGACGTCGTGAGTTCAGCCGTCGAGCACTACACCCATGGAACCCCGAGACCCGAGACACGATGCCTTAGTCGACGCTGACTTGCTCTTCGTCTGTCGGGACTTCACTCTATCGCGACTTTGCATCTCGTGATGCCAAGTCCTCAGATTTCCAACTTCCGATACCCGAAGCGCCGAAATGCTGATACGACCTTATCGTGCTTTTCGCGACTTCGAGTCCTTGCTTCTTCATGAATTGGAGTACCCAAAGCTTGGGTCCTCACCTTACGAACCCCGAGTTCACGAGATCTTCTGATCTCTGCCACCTGTCTTCCACTCACTCTTGTGGTCCCACACAACTTACATAACCCTAATATATCATGTGTCGCAAGCTCGTGACTCCCGTCACCTAATCTTGGGCACTTTCTCCACGAGATCCCCGATAGGCGATCTCCGCGAATAATACAACAGTCCCAACCAACTTGTATCAACACTCTGTCCCTCCTGAGCTTAGAACTTCTAGTTGTTCATGCCAAAACCTCCTTATGTCTCAGCAAGATCCACGGCTCATGGAACTTCGTGAAATATCCTCGAAGGATTTCAGTCGTCTGTCCCCTCCTTGATGACTACTGCAAAATGAAACAAGCGCTTTCTCCACAAAGACTTGTTCACCTGCTTGCGAGCTTTTATTTCTTACTCGAAGGCTTCAATGCACAAACTCTCCCTGTGCAACCCTTTGAAAATATCAAAGGCCTACTCCTCCTGATCTTGTTCTCAACTTCTCAAGTTCCTCTGAAAACATCTTGCATGCACTCCTTGCGGCAACTCTTCAACAACTTCTAAGTGTTGAAGGCGTTTGACTCTGCGCACACCTGCAGCGGTAGTCTTAATTTCCTTTGCTCAGAATCACAACTCCGAGGCTTCATCTAGCCTACACATGCCTTGCACGGCTCCGGTGCCAAATCTGCACTTCTGAGATGAATGAGAACAATGGCTAACTCTAATTGAACCCTTCTATCGACACACTCCTTGCGGACAATTCAACTACACTCCTTGCAGGAACCTCTTGGCTCAATTAGAGAAATAATTGAAACTCATTCACATTCCCTCTCAGACTTCTATTCAACCATGAAATCACATACACGGCATATAAAAGCAAGTGTATAACAGAAAGAAAACATTCATGAGCATAACATCATAAATACACAGAGAATGACACAAACCATGGAATTGAATCAAGCTCTTTCTATTAATTCAATATCTGTACATGGGTGTTATTCATACAATTCTCTGCTTGATCTTCTCTTTTGAATACTCTTGATGATCCAGAATTATGTTACAATGTACAATGAGGGTGTCTATATCTTGTTTCCCTCTTGTGCCCTAAAGCTATCAAATCTAGAATTAAAAATTCTATCTAATTTACATTAACTATCTTAAATGCCTCATCTACCTAAGGATGAGAGCTTAAAGGCTCAAGGTCCATTACAATATACAAAGTGCGCTTCATTAAATCCATGCATTAATGTTTGCGCAACAATATCAAGGTGTTCTCAAAATTTGTGTTGGCTTGTCCAACTGTCTTTTCTGCTTCCGCGCTGGCTCGCTTGATGAGTTGTCGATGCTCCTGCATCAACTACCTTCATTTACATGGAAAATTTACCTTCAAAGGTTGCAACTATTACTTTTCATACATAGCATTTTTTTTATATCTCTTGACTGAATTGAATCTTCTGGAATGCATTTTTTTTTTCTACAATATATAGTATCTTGATGGCGATTTAACTCAGCGCCATTCTTATGACTAAAACTCATCATTTTATGATACACTGAAGGTGATTTGATACCGTGATTTGATACTGCTATTTCTTTAAAATATTGTTATGGTTATATGTGATTAAAGGACAGTCCTAGTGAAGGAGAGGCATAGTTTTATGCCCAACGATTTATAGTTATTGTTACTCCTTTATTCTATGAGTAGGGATAAAGTTTTGTAATGAAGTTAATGTTATTTATTAATGTACACATAGAGTTATTTAGGTTCTTTTTATTCTGCGCAATGATATATATATATATATGCCCCTGTAGATGATGTAATTAGATTCTTGTTCTCAAATGAGGAGAATTCAAATCTGACTTCTGACACTGCTTCTCTATGAATTGTTATCATTATTATTTAATTACGTGCACAACGATATATTCCTTAATTTATTTATTGTAACTTATTTAAAATACGTCGAGCGATATACATTGTTTTGGTTATCCTTAATTTATAACACAACGCTCTCCTTACGGTTATCCCAGTGGTTTCACCTGTTCCATTGGCCGCGAACTTACCCGACCTTATTTGCCTTGACTGCAAATTTCAATGCTTAATTTTTAACCTATATTCATGACTGCGACTTTACTTGTTCCAATGATAGCGAACTCACATTACCTTACTTTATTGTGTGTGCAAATTCCAATGTGGTTTTAATATAAATCCATATTGCCTAATTCTATGTAATAGTTGCGTTCCCACTGGTGTATTGGATGTGTCATGTCTGGGGTACCAATTTTGTTTCTACAGGTGTAATGGCAGCATTTTGCAGGTGAACATAAGCGTTTTTTGGGGGCGGGAATGATAGTGGGGAGTTGGGGTAGACAACAGTGAATCTGTGGTGTTGAATGAGTTTCCACCCATAATTATTGATAGACAACGTGTGATAATTGGCATCAACCTTTTTCATTAAGCAAGAACATTTTTTTTTATAGATAATGCCCTATTTAGATGGCAGCGATTTATTCATTTAAAGGCACAACTGTATCATAATTCGCCTAACGTTGTCATGTTTTCGTGCATCATTGTCTTTTAACTTAGCATTTTATCCTTGACATTTTATATCCTTAAAATATATCATCTTTATATATATCATTATCTTACCTCTTTAAGGGTGAGTATTACTTTTAGACATTAATTTCATCACTGTTAATTTCATTAATTAGCTCTTGTTGAATGGGAAGAAAAAGTATCGAGAATCAAGTTAGACAACAATGAAATTTTTGTATGCAAAGTGTTGTTGATGTGTGGTATGTGTTGTATATCTAGAAGATTTTAATAGGTAATGACAATGTTTTTCTATCTAATGTGATACAGATTATCAATATTTAGACTATACAGATAACACCCTTTTATTTGGTGTCTTTAAAGAATAGTGTTTCTAGATTCTAAAAAAATAAATGTTCTTATTGCTTGAAGAAATGTTCCATTTTTGTTCCATTTAAACGATAGTAATTTCCTCCATAGGAAGTTACTTGTATGATCTTGGGATTGGAGGATAGTTGCAATGAAATATTTGTCTTCAATGACAATATTTTATTGTGTACCTATTATTCCAGTTACGCTAGGAATTTATTGTTTCATATGATTGTCATAGTCATCTCATTGACCTGTCGATTGGGTGCTTGGATCAGTAGTCTTCTTGTCAGTAACCCGAATCCTAGAGTGTTGGATTCATCTAGAGTCCTTGGAACAGATAGGTTATGTTGCACCAGGGTTATGGTCATGCCTATCACCTAGGGACGACATGATTCCTGATCATGGGATCATAGCACACCCTATTGGATAGAGACAAAGGATAACTTGGTTGGAGTTTGTGCTTCCCGTTGTGGATATGGTTGATCATTGTGAGTTTGTGTTGGTGCTTGGATTGTAACGCCTTCATGCATTGGGTTTTTCATGCCATAGAGGTTCTAGGGACTGGGCGTCGAGACCATTGTGTCGGGATTGTGGATGTTGTTCTTTAGATTTTGGGCATTGTCATGTTTGTGTCAGGCGGTTAGTCATTTCTATTTGATCTACACATGTTTCTCCCTATTGCTCATTGTGCTAGTGTGTTTAGACATTGTTGTTTGTTTCCTGATCGGTGTGCGTGTGTTCATCATCAGGTTATGTGGTTCAATTATTGTCGTCATTGCCTTATTTACTAAAAACACAAAAAAAATTGCACTTTTCACTTTGCTTGCAATAGTAATGATTTGGGGTCATTGCATATGGTATCAGAGAGGGTTCAACCCTATGACTGTGGATCACCGGGATTTCCATTGCAGTAAACCCTTGATTATTAACCTAGCGCTAACTAAAAACTTTAACGTGTCCATATGGTGATATCTATTAGAGGACGCCACTGAGGTTCATAGCGTGGTGTGGTGGAAGGAGGTGGGTTGCATCCAAAAATTCCCGCACCCTCAGAATCTAACCCCAAAGGGGAGGAGCAAGTCCTTGGGATGGATCCGATTGTTATAAGGGATGATGATGGTATGACAAGGTCCTTCCAGAGATTGTCAGACACCTTGATTCACCATCTATACTGAGATGAGGCCAAGGCACCTGTATCCCTGAGGGTCCATAGCACACCCAACCAGTACCGTTAGTTTTCACTGCAAACTCGAGAAGGTCAAATTTTCGAGTTCTTGGGTGCCCCGGATGGCGCTGCCGCCGAGGCATGGTGGGAGAGTATGGCAACATGCTTCTCACTTCGCGACTATACCTCCAACATGAAGGTCTGCATGGAGGTCTTTCAACTGAAGGGGAGTGTTCTTCTATGGTGGAAGACAGTCCTACCACTTTGAACATGGTTGACGAAGACACGTCATGGGAACTGTTCAAGGAGCAGTTCTAGGACAGATATCTTTCTGAGGAATTCGTTGAGTGTCAACTCAACAATTTCAACGCCTTGGGACAGGGCGGTCATATGGTGCCTCGGTATGAGGCCCATTTTGGAGTTGTTTTGATATGATTCGCTCCAAATTATAGAGAACTTAAGGTCAACAAGTTCGTGTTGGACATAGTGTTAGGATTCAACTTCTACTTTGGGTACCAAGAATTATGGACTGAAGAAAGTGTGTTGGAATATGGGGAGCCATATTTCCAGTGCAACTACCTAGTGATGAGGACTAGAGCATCTGGATCAGTCGAACCCACTACCGTGGGAGATTTGGGCAAGGCCCATCGAATTCATGCAATGGTGACTAAATGCTAGGCAGAGCACCAGTCAAGTGTTCTCAAGACGTCAAGTATTGTCATTGACCAAACCCTTAGAATTTGATAGGTCTAGGTGATACTGAAGATTACAGGATCTAGCCTTGACCTAAGAGATTTTATCACCAGGGCCATCCTATACGTCACAACCCTAAGATCTTATGACGTCGTTATCGGTATGGACTGGGAGGAATCACATGAGGTGATACTCGGCTGTAAGATGAAATGGTTGAGATTACTCTAGGATGAGGGATTGAGACGCATGATTGTAGGTCGGAAACAGGGAGATTCCCTGAGGTTCATCTCTTCCTTGCAGCTACGGAAGAGCATGCACAAGGGGTGTAAGCTTTATGCGATCCTTTCATTACATGAAAAGAAAGTAGCAGAAGGTCTAGAACACCTTCCGGTGGTGAGAGATTTTGTGGATGTCTTCTCAAAGGAGTTACCTGCGATGCCACCAGAGAGGGAATTGGATTTTACCGTAGACCTAAAATCAGGGACTGAACTGATAGCAACAACATGACGCAGACGCCGCCCAGCACGCGTCTGCTCTCACCAGGACCTTCTTCTTCATGGGCCCGAAGAGCTAAAATACTCTTCTTATCCCTTATCAGACCTATTCAATACCCACATAACTCTCTCCCTGCGATCTCCCCTTTGTCTTATCGGGAAATTGGGTTTCGTGTTATCGCAAAACTTGTGGGCACTTTCCTCATGCGATCCAAAACCCCGAAACCCGGTGGGTCTCAATGCCGATACTTCTTCATTCCTCTCGGGGATTTCCCTATCAGGAAATCGACATATGCGATGTCGCGTTTCACTGGCACCACGAATCTCTGAACCCCGATTCACGATGACACCCGGCGTCAGTTCCCCACCAGGGTTGACCCTTTGACAACTATCCTCCACTATGGCATCTTGATCCTATCAAAAAATTGTGTATCGGATTATCGCAATTTCCATGGTCGAAGTTCACGGGACTTATGAATACCCAAACTCCGATGTGCAACGACACTTGTCCTCCAACTGACACGATGACTACACATTTATCGCGTTTCGGGATATCACGGTTTCTAGTATGACGGTTCCCTTGTCCTCAGAAAACCTGAAATATCGAACTCTGATTCCTTTGGATCCTCGGACACGTGGCCTGCAAATCAACGGCTTAAATCTTCTCGAAAAATCGTGAGTCATGATTTCTCCCTACGAGAGTTCTCTGTCTCTGGTGACTCCGATTCTCCGATGCTTTCAATTCCCGATGAGCTACGGGACTTTAATTCTTGTACGTCTGGATTAAACCTGTGCAACTTCTGCTAGATCTAACGGTTGGCATTCTTTCATGGGTTCCTTCCACGAATCTTGGTCGTCGATTCTTCCTTCTTTGGAGATGTCTCGAAAATGACTAAGTGTCCCCTCCCGGGACTTCTCTTCGAGCTTGCGCCTACAAATCCTTCATGACCCTTATTCAATAAAAATCTCTGGGCTTTCTTTCACAAATATCACAAAGGTGCTATACCTCCTGAGCTTGTGCGCACAGTGTGCACTCAGCCTTCAACAGCTTTCCAAGTGTTGAATCTGTCAGACTCTGCGCACTCCCTGGAGCAGCAGTCATCTAACTCCTTTTCTCAGACTAACAACTGAGGCTTCTTCTTCAGCCTACACTTCACTTGCATGGCTGCAACAACCCAATTCAAATCCTGGGAAAATAAGAACAAAATTTCAACTATCGAGCCTCATCGACGCACTCCTTGTGGATGAATTCAACTGCACTCTATGCAGAAATCTCCTGGCTCAGATAGAGAAAAAATTGAAACTTATTCTCTCTCAGACTTCATTTAAAACTTGAAATCACATGCACAGCATACACAAAGCAAATGCATAACCAGAAAACAAACATTCATGAGCACAACATCAACACAAAGAAACAACACGAGCCATGAATTTGAATCATAATTTCATTCTATTAATTCAACATCTATACATGGGTATTCTTCACAATTTCTCTGCTTGCTCCTCTCTTCTGAATGCTTGATTCTCCAGAATAATGTTACAATGTACAAGTGAGGGTGTCTATATCTGTTTTCCCTCTCGAAATCTAAAATTGTCTAATCTGAAAATAAAATCCTATCTACCTGCATTAAATCTATTTATTGCCTCTTATCTACTTCAGACATGAGTGTATGGATCGAGGTCTAATACATTACAAAAGGCACTCCTTCATAAAGGATTCATTTATATATCGGCGCATCATCTTAAATGAAAGTTCAAAAAGTTTCGGCTGGACTTGTACAGCTGTTCATTGTCTTCCACGCTGGCTCGCTTGTCATGGAAGTGCTCCTTGATGACTTGGCGATGCTCCTGCATCATACTCCTCAGCTTGAAAGCTTTCATGGGTTCCTGTCCATGAGCTCCTGCACGGTCTGTCCATGCTTCTGAATGACTACTTCTGTCTCCCAGCTGGCATCTTCCACTGGATGATTCTTCCATTTCACCAGATACTCGAAGTATTGCTTCCATCTGGTTCTTTTGTTGACTCTCATGTCAAGTATACACTCCATCTGTGGATTTTCTTGAATCGGAATCTACTTCTGCCACTGGATTTCTGGTTGTTCTTCACTTCCAGCTCCTGCTTCCTCAGCCTTGTATGGATATAAGTCTGAGACATTGAACGTCGGAGATATTCCGATGTCATCCAGAAATTCAATCTCATAATCATTTTCTCCCAAATTCTTTAGAACTCTGCATGGCCCAATTTTCTTCATCTTTATCTTGTTGTATGTTCCCCTTGGGAACCTTTCCTTCCTCAGATGTGCCAGAACTAGATCACCAACTTCAAACCAAAGTTGTCTCTGATGTTGATCCGCTCTGCGCTTATACTCCTGATTTGAATCAATCAGTCGCTGCTTCACCTTGCTGTGAAGTTCTTTCATCGCTTCAACAAACTCTTCAGCACTAGCGCTGCTAGTAGCAGTCTGTTATGACTCCCTAAGTTCAGAAACTCCTATCGGCTGCCTACCATATACAATCTCAAATGGACTCTTTCGTGTGTTCCTGTTCACTGAGTCATTGTATGCAAACTCTGCCTGTGGCAACACATTATCCCAGCTGCTATGGTGCTCTATCACCAGGCTTCTAAGTAAGTCTCCCAGACTTCTATTTACAACCTCTGTTTGCCCATCCGTCTGAGGATGATAGGCTGAACTAAAAATCAAGTTATTTCCCATTTTCTTCCAGAGTGTCCTCCAGAAATGTCCAAGGAACTTTGTATCCCTGTCCGATACAATGCTTCTTGGCAATCCATGGAGTCGAATGACCTCCTTGAAAAATAATTTCACGATGTGATTCGCATCGCTGGTCTTCTGGCATGGAATAAAATGTGCCATCTTTGTGTTATCACCCCCTAAATTATGGGAATCAACTTATGACTTGGATATTATGGATATTATCTGTATCTAGTGTTTTTATTGGTAACTGATTTTTCATTTTAAAAAAAGAAAAAAAAAAAGAAAAAAAAGAAAAAAGAAAAAAGAAAATAAAAAGAAAAGAGCTCATAAAAGAATTGAAACAAAAGCCCCATGCAATAACAGTAACTTGGTCATACCTTTCAAGCATGACAAAGTTCTTTTAAATTTTCAATGTTGATAGGTTAGTGAATAAATCTGACCAAATTGTCTAATCCTAGTCAGATAGCCCTTAGGTTAGATTAGTGAATAAATTTGACCAGACTGTCTAATCCAGGTCAGATAGCCCTTAGGTAGAGTAATTTCTTAACCCAACAGTTTAATATGGGTTAATGGTCCTAGGGAGATAGGATTAGCATGTAAGTTAGTTGTTTCATTTGTTTCACCCCCCATGAAAATAGATTAATAAAGATGTTACACCATGTCCCAAATGCCTAAGAATAGTTTGTTCGAAACCCCATGGTGGTATCTCTTTGAAATTTGAAAGAAAAACCCATAAAATGATGTATCCTAAGTTTTTCCCCAAGCTCATATTTCTCTGCCCATGCTTTATGTTACATTCACTTTCCAATGGTTCAAATCACGACGCTTCGATCAACGGCTCACAGAGCATTCCAGACCCCCCTAGTGTTCTTCTTTTAATCAAAGGGGGGGGTCCAAAATCGGTGATAATATTTACGCAGATCTGAACGGTCCAGAAAAGAGAGCGTGAATCCATGGCCCACATTGGATTCCGGACCCCCCCCCCGCCCATTCTGCCTTTAACGGAGGGGGGGGGGGGGAGTCCGGAATTGGTAATAACTTGGGCACAAATTTGGTCGACCCAGAACAAAGAACTTAAATCTACGGTTCACATTGAATTCCGGACCCCACCCTCTGTTCTGCCTTTAATGGAAGGGGGGCGGTCCGGAATGGGTATTAAGGAGCGCGCTAAGATCTGCGGCCAGGAAATAAGTGCACAGATCTATGGTTCACAATGGATTTCAGAACCCCCTGGTGTTTTTATTTTAACCAAAGGGGGGGGGGTCCGGAATGAATATTCCTTTCGACGGGCCCCTTGTTACATGTGGCATTGTCCTATTGGTCAAGGAGTCCTATCACCCACATGCTATCTGAAAGCTCGTCACTCATGGACGTCACCCTCCACTGAGCCCACTTGTCCCACTTGTTCCCGGGGTCACGTCTCATCCCATAACTGTTGTCAGTCCCGGTTGTCAGTACCTAAATCCCTCACTCATGACCAGCCCCTTATGGCGACTTTCACTTCACTTCACCTCCAATCCCTAGCAGCCACGTCAACAATCTGTATGCTTTGGCCATCGTCACCTGCCATATCACCCCCAAGTGGCCTGTTGCCCATTAATAACGGGATAAAATACCCGTTGTCATGCTGACCGTTTTCCCGCGTCCAACCGACCCAGTTTTAAATAAAATTACCGTTTTCCCTCTTCATTCACTATTCATCCATCGCACCAGAAAATTTTACTCTTACGCCTTCATCGTTTTTCCGCCACCTTCATCCACAACCAAGCTACCCCACTAACATTGTGTTTATTGCAGGTACTGTAGCTGAAATGGTGTCAAAGCCAAGACTAGCGGAGGGAGAAGAGAATCCTTTTCTTCCTCCTCCTGTCGACCTGGACAAAATCCCCTTGGTCGATAAAGATCGATTAATCGCAGATACCATCTGCGACTTCAATTTTTTAGACCTCCAGGCTTGGTTACGAGAGGTGTTCTTGAACCAGAGTGACGAAATTGGACTCTGGGAGTCCAATTTTCCACTGTACCTTTTCCCCCAGATACATCACTTTCCGGAATTTCTGCTGAAATGCCAATCCCACTATGTCCCTGACCAGAAGGCCATCGTCTCTTCATCTAGAGACGTCCTTTTCTTCATCACTCCCAAAGATATTGACCATATGATGCAAGTTCCTCGTGCTGAATCTGTTTCCCCATTCAATTTAGAAATCCTCACCGAGTTATATCAGAAAATGACCTTCCCACAGAGAGCTCAGATATTCGAGTTCTTCCTTCCCACTTCCGCCCCTATCCCTTCCACCAATCCCCCTTACCCTTCATCCATGTTCTCCACCAAAGGAAACCAAATCATTGCTTCCCTTTGTGCCCTACTTGGTTACTATTCTGACCAATGGGTAGATGAGCCCATCCTGGGTTTTCTATCCATTTTCTCAAATGATGAAAATCCCACAACGCAGTTCGACTACAGCACCTTCTTGGCCGATAATATTCACGAACAATTCGTGAATTTCAGCACAGAGGGTATGTTTATATATTCTTCCATACTGGCATACATGTTCGTTTACTTCAAAGCCGACAAATTCAGTTTCTCCATGCAGAAAATGGATGCAGACGGACGGCCCTAGCCAGTCACAGCATGGAATTCTCTTTTGAACCGTAACTCTCCTGAATACGACTTCAAATCTTTCATTGATCAATTTTACCACCCGGTGGTTAGCATGTTGAGTGGCAGGCTTGAGCCACGAATAAATGATGAAGTCCAGAGAATTCTGCAGCTCTCGAACAATGTAAAGACAGGAGACTAGTACCTGTACCAGAACTATACCGAAATCAATGTTTTCGGGTGCGAGTTGGCACCTTACAAGCTACCTCAATACGTGCTGGTAAGGATCTTTGCCTTAGAATATATTAGACAAATAATTAATTCAGATGACATTCATTTTGTTTCCTTGAAAAAGAAACAACAATTGAGAATCAAAGGGTAGATAGGCTCTTTTATCTGCAATAGTAGAGGTGCCGGAGAGGACGCGGACAGAATGTTAAAGGAGATGAAATTATTTACAAGTTTCACCTGGCACTATGATCCATACGAGATCATCTCGGAAATGAGAGCGAAAAATAAGAACGTCCCATATGCTCATGAGTCCAAGCCAGAGATCGAGAAATTTGCAAATCAAACAATTTGGATGCCTGATACTTTGATGGACGTGGAACAGCAAGTTGAAGTAGAACAGTAGGAGTCTTTGACGAGTGTACCTCCCACTACCACACCTCAGGTCCCTAAGGAGAAGAGGCCCTGACAGGAGTCGTCGTCTCCTGTAATAGAGGTGTCAGCAGAAGAGTTCCAGATTCACACCAAAAAGTCAAAGACAGTTTCAACGTCGGGCGCGACAGTAGAACAAGAAGCGCCAACTACCACAGTAGCCACCACAAGGGTGAAGCTGGTCATGCCACCTTTCGGTTCAATCCAGCATAAGGAAATCACTAAAGATATACCGAATAAATCTACAAATTCTCCCCTGGATACTCAGCAAAGCAAGACTGTGCCCAAATTGGGCATTTTCGAGAAATATGAATTGATCAAGAAGAAGAAACAGACCCTCACTAGTAGCACTTACGCCTAGTTTTGGAAGCAGTCTTCCACATCTCAGCATAGGCTTCTTTCGGCATTTGACACAGAAAAGGGTAGGATGCATATGGCTTATCTACAAGCAAAGGTACCGGATCCCAAGGTAATCTCAGATTACAAAAGGGCCACTTTCGAGTTCCAAGCGAAAGATGTACATCCAGGAGATCAGATGGATCTGCATAAACAAACAGGGGAGATGGTTTTTCACACATTGGCACATGCTTCGTCTTCCGCAGAAAAATTCCAAGTGTCATTGAACAACGCTCAGACGCAGCTTAAGCTAGAAAAGATATCATCTTTTGCTAAAGACAACAGAATCAAGACGTTGGAAGAGTTGGTCCTCAAGATCGGCTATGATCCTTCAAATGTGAATGCTGTTGAAGAGATGATTAAAAATAAAAATGCTGACATCGCATCCTTAAGAAAATAGCTGAAGTTCCCGCCCACAGAGGACTCACAGGCAAAGGAGATAGCAGAAAAAGAAGGTGAAAGGGATGAGATGCTAAAGTTACTCATGGAGCAGAATGCTCAGCTAAAAGAGATGGAGGCTGAGATGGAGAGACTGCTAAAGGAGAAAGAGTAAACAAAGCCAATGGAAGGCATTCCATTGAGTGCTATCCCAATTGCATGTTTGAGCATAGAAACAGTGACAGTGATACCATCTGCAACACCAATGTCACTACCAGAAGGAACAACAGACCTTGCCAAGTCCATGGAAAGGATGAACCTGCAAGAGTCAGAAATCAGCAGGCTTAAGAAAGAAGTGGAGAACCTCCAAGAGCTCAAAACTTCTTTCCAGACAAGCCTATCTAAAGAAAATAAGGTGAATGAGAAAATCAGGAAGGAGTTACAGCAGCTCCAAAAGCAGATGATGGTAGGGAAGACTTTGGCTGAGGCCAAAGAGATTGTATGAACAGACATTACCAAGTCCATCAATGAAATCTGGCCAATGTTTCAAATCATGTTCGAACAAAATGAGTTGCTCCAGAGGAGCAAACAGGCCATTGAGAAAATCAAAGTGGAGCTGGGAGACATGCCTGCACAAGAAAATGAGATCATCAGGTTCCTAAATTCCAAGACCAGAGAGGAACTTGAAGAATTAAAAATCGAGGACAGAACAGAGACTATACTCGAGGTAAAAAGGGTTTTAACCAAGAGAATTCTAATGCTTCAGCTTGAAGAAAAGATTCAAGTCATGGATCAAGGAGTGCAGAAGTTCTTGAATAAGATAGATGTTCACCAAAGGAAAGGCCTACCCGGTCTGAAGGTCATTAATGACAAATTAATGACACTTCCTGATTATAAGAAGAAGTTGACTGAAGTGTCTAGTTCCAAATTTGCAGGGATACAAGGGAGCATCACAGGGAAAGCATTCATGGAGGCCCTGCAGTTGGATATTAGTATCCAACATGAGATTAAACACATATTCATCATCAAGCCTACATTTGCTAAGTATACAGACATGGATAAAGTGTATCGAAGATTACTTAAAGTCATAGTGCCAAATCATCTCATATGGGAAGAACTTTGTGATCTACTAGATTAGCATATGAGTTTTCACCTGTCCAGTCAGAAGAGGTTGCAAAGGCACCTCGCCAATGGCATACCCCAAAAATACTGCATGCAGTTGTACTGAGTCATCAAACAGTTTTTGATTAGTTAAGGTAGTTAGACTAAAAATAGAATGAGCATGTCCTGATCAGTTGTGACAGGAACGTTTGTAATCTGAATTATAAATACTTCAACTCTCGAAGTATTGGGGGTTGTTGATTCACACACCCTATTGCTATCAAACTGTAATATTTTTGAAGAGATCGGCCATTAATAAAGAGGAAGCACTTTTACAGGATTCTTGCGTGTATTCATTGGTGACGTTTTTCTCTTAATTGAATGTGTTCCTTGCTTAGTGCTCATAATGTTTTCTGAAACTAATCGTTTAAAGTAACGTATGTTGCATGATTTATCTTAGATACCCTGTTTTCAACTTTAAAGATTTAAATGTTTATCTTCTAAGGTTTTCAATTAAGGAATTCTCAACTGCTTCTTAGTTGAATGATCTTTCTCATCTTTTCTTCTATCCATCATTTAAATTATTAAAGATCCAGTTGAATGCATTATCTCACCCTGTGAAGGTCTTATTTGGCATTTCTGGTTGTTTTCTACATTTAATTAGACACAGACCCCATAGCCCAATGGATGTGTAAACTGTCTCAACCAATTTATAAACCCTTTTACAACAAAACATACTTGTTCCTTTTACCTAGCCTAATATCTAGATTAAAAACAAAGTTAAATCTTATAGAGAGATCCCTCTCTGAATATGGAAGGGATAGATCCCAGCTTTAAAAGCGGTTGGATGAAGTGACCTTTGTGGATTCCTTCTTTGTCAACCTCTTGGAAATTTACAGAGTGCTCACATAATGACGACTCCACTAGGGAGAACTAAAAATTGACAATTTCGCGTATTCTTTCCCCCAAAAAGAACGTTTGATTCTGAGAAGAAAGTAATGTTTACAGGTTGATCAAACTTTGTATATATTATTTTCATACTCACGAAATTAAATAAAAATCAAAAAATAGTTATGGCTTCCAAGAAAGTTCACACTAGATCTCATCCCAACCCAGAACTCTCAGTAGTGATAGATAACCCCAAGCATTTGCTCAGGCGAAAGGCCTCGGCTGCCGGCTCAGGGAGTCATACTTCCCTGCATAAGTCACCTTCCTTTTCAGGAAAACTTGTTACCTCTCAGAACCTTGATCTTGATACCTTTCCACCTCGAAGTCTGGTTAGAACACGGTCCGACAGTTTTGTGTCAGGACTCATTTTTTATTCAACTGTGTTGCAACCCCGAACCCCAGAAGTTTTGTCTCCCACGACTAAATTGCAAATCATCACCTTAGTGCCGTGCAGTCCCTCCCCACCCTCATCTTCAGTCACTACATCGCCTATCATCCAGGTTACTCTTCAACCTCCTCCACCCATCATGGCATCTCGGTATGCCCCGTTGGTCTTGGATGCACTGTTACATGCCATGCCCTAAGATTACCAAACAAGACTTCCACAGTTCGACGCAACCGGACCATTAAACGCCCAACAACATGTAGACAAAATGAACAATTACTTTGACTTACAAGAATTTGATGAGGTGGACGTGCAAATGCGATTGTTTTCCCAGAGTCTGACAGGAGATGTCAAGAAATGGTTCAAGGCTTTACCCGCCGCCTCAGTTCCTGACCTTGTTGCATTCCAAAGAAGTTTTCTTAACAGATGGGAGGTAAAGAAAAACCCTCTCCAGATACTGTCAGAATACGAGAATATAAAAAGAA
Source organism: Picea glauca (assembly GCA_000966675.3). Classification (NCBI taxonomy): domain Eukaryota; kingdom Viridiplantae; phylum Streptophyta; class Pinopsida; order Pinales; family Pinaceae; genus Picea; species Picea glauca. The sequence goes on from JZKD02S1830546.1 coordinate 286,953, forward strand.
ACCAAGGTGAGACAATACAGGATTATTGCACCCGCTTTAACAACTTGTACAATGCAATTCCCACTGAAATCAAACCTCCCCAAGGCCTGGCATTGATTAAATTCCCTGATGGATTTGATGCTGACATGTCATATCAATTAAGAGAGAGAAATGTCGCTACCCTGGAGGACATGCAGAAGAGTGCTATTAGTGTGGAGGCCATTATGTTGGCGAAAAGGGCCCATCAGAGGTCAGAAAGGAAAGTTACGATCAAAGAAGAGCCTTCTACGTCTACCACTGATTACAAGCTAGATTCTTTGGCCAGAACAGTGGAATTAATGATGGAAAAAATGAATCTTTCCGACAAAAATCCTCCAAGGGACAACGCACCCGCTCCTCAAATTCGAAACCCCAATTTCAGGAGAAACCCTCCTCAGATCAGAAAGAGATATCCTAGAGATCAAAGAGAGCAGAGAGGCCCAGATCAGCCTATCAGACCTCCTCTACAGGAAAACTATGATGATGAAGGGGGAGAGGTGATTGAAGAATTGGAGGACACTCACATTAACCTTATGGGCATTCACAACAATGAGGCCATTTTCCTTACTCGAGAAGAGCAGGAACTTTTTCTGCTAAATCAAACAAAGGTAAGTGAGGAAACCGAAGATGAGGCACAGTAGGCCTTTGAGAATTCTATTCTAGAGGTACACATGCAGTATAATCTACGTAGCAGGAAGACAGAAGGGGGTTCAAAGACGGAAGGGGCCTCATCCAAGAAGATGACTGAAACACAGAAGACAGTCAAATCCAAGAAAACCCCTGAACCTTCCACTGAAAAGACTCCTGATAAGGTTCCTAAGAAGAATAAAACTGACCCTCTATTGAAGAAAAACATCAAGATCCAGAAAAGACCATCACAACCTGATGCTTCTCATGTTAACCCGCCAAGTACTTCTAAGCTGAAGAACCTGTTAGCACCCTATAATTTGCCCAAGGCTGTGAGGCAGTCACAAAGGCAACATCAAAACCACTTCGAGTCTTGGATCTAGACCTCCAAGACTCAGAGAGGGATCTCTTTGTCTGATATAGATTTGTTTGAGGAGTTATTAGGCTAGTTATGAAGAACATGGGTTGGGGTTTTTAAATGATTGATTTGGAACAGCAAGGAGGGCCATTGGGCAAATGGGGTCTTCACTTTAAACAAGGAGATTTACTCTCAGCTCTGGACAAAGTTCTTTCATAGGGCAAGGTAGCAACAATATTGGATCGAATTGAGTTTTAATGGTATTGATTTGAGGAAGAAATAGGGGAGATAAAAGCCAGGCACAGGAGCAGCTAAGAATTCCTGAACTAAACTTTAGAAGAAAACATAAAGATCATCAAAAGCTCAGAGGCAGAGTATCAGCTGATAAATTCTGCTTCTATTACTTTCCTTCTGATAATAAGAAAATGAAAAACAAGCATAATGATCACAGGAAAAACATTAAACAGAGAAAAACACCACCAATATCACCACACAAGAATCCTGTAAAAGAAAACATGTTCATTGCTCATTGCTCATCTCAAAATTATAGAGAATAAAAAAGTCTTTTGGTCATGCATAACCCACTGTCTAGTCCAGGAACCTCACAGGTCGAACCCTTTTACATTAAAATCATCTCAATAAATAGGGTAGATCACCTCATCAAGTTTTGAGAGTCGGTTTAACCACCTCGGCCAAAAATAGCCACCACTCCCACAAAATTTGGAGTTTTCTGCCATGAAAGACGGACCGTTTTTCTGCGAAACAGGGGTCCGATCAAACATGATTTTCTCTTCAATGATGACACCTGGGCGAAAACTGAAAGAGGTTATTGTATATGGGTATGTGCTGGAAAAAAAATTCTTTCGGTTTCACCAAATTCATCCCCAGCTAGCTGTAACAGCTCCTGCAAGATCGGGACTGAAACGGACAATTGAAAATATGGAAAAATAGGCCTTGAAGATGTCTTTGAATCTCTCAGCTCGTAGCTCTGTTGAAAAAAATGAGAGAGGTTTTTGTTCTTCAGCCTGTGCTAAGAAAAATATTCTCTCATATTTTCAAAATCCATCTTTGTTTCCCTAGAAACTGCCTCGGACGAAGACATGGTAACACAGACAAATATTGGCAAAAATTGGGGAAAGTGGTTTTTTGGCGGGAAAGCGGTATTCCGGACCCCCCCCCCCCCCCTTAAATGTAGAATGCCCAGGGGGGTCCAGAATTTATTATGGATCATTGATTTATATGCCTGTTTCTGGGCCGTTCAGATTTGCATGATCGTTAATTCAAATTCCGGACCCCCCCCTCGTTAAATGTCGAACTCACGGGGGGGTCCGAAATTAAATATGGTGCGTTGATTTTTTGTTTGGTAAGTGGATGGGGCGCGGGTGTATGGGAAATGCATGGATGTAAGGTGGGCAGGAGTGTGAAAGGATAGTGGGATATGACGTAGGGGGATGGGGAGTGGAGTTGAGTGGAAGGTGATGTGGGGGTGAGGTGAGGTGGGGG
>JZKD02S1830546.1:291633-329798 GCA_000966675.3 Picea glauca
CTGTTATCACTGTTCTATCTGTTTTAATGATTATTATGAAGACATTGTGCTTTATATTTCAACCTCATCCCTATATCATCAGTCCATGCATGAGAAGGTGGCTAGGAGCCGGATCAATGGTAATCACTTCGGTGTTAATAGATCTATTGATCCTAATGCCCTGGTTTTCTGTGCGTGGATCATGAGTGAAGGATAGTGTTGACCACTTGTCTACCACTGTTGATTGTTCCTGGTTGAGTGATTATCTTGCGCCTTGTTGTGGTTTATTTCCTCTACGATTGTTTTTCCTTTCCCATGGAGAATCGCTTATGATATTCTACATTGATCCCTGCATTTTGGTGCATTCATGGCAAAAATTTAATTCTGTGATTTAATGCTTTTCCTGGCGAATTTATTGTGTGGTTTTTATACATCTAGTATGTCATTTACTCTCCGAAATTACAATATATTTTTTCACCTCTAGCCTGTGATTTTACCTATTCACTTTAATTTATTTGAAGACGAATTTATCTTGCATATTTACCCACTCGAATGACATCTTATAAATTATTTTGGACTGTGTTTTTCTTGGTGTAATGGATGAGAGATATTACTTGAACTACTCTGCGATATTCACCTTTTTAGACTGCAATCGTTACCTTCATGTACATGGAAAATTTACCTTCAAAGTCATGCATTTTTCTTTTCTGCAATATATAATACCTTGATGGTGACTTAAATTAGTGCCATTATTACAGTTAAAACTCAACATTTTATGATACGTTGAAGTCGATTTGATATCGTGATTTGATACTACTATTTCCTTAAAATAGTGTTATGTTTTTCTCTAATTAGAGGACATTCCTAGTGAAGGAGAAGCATAATTTTATGCATAATGCTTTATAGTTATCATTACATCTTTATTCTATGTCCAGGGATAATGTTATGTAATGAAGTTAATGTTATTTCTTACTGTACACACAAAGTTATACAGGTTCTTGTTATTCTACATAGCAATATATATATGGCCCTGCAGATGATGTAATTAGATTCTTCTTCTCAAATGAGGAGAATTCAAATACACCTTCTGACACTGCTTCTCTATGAACTATTATCATTATTCTTTAATTACATGCACATCGATATAGTTCTTAATTAAGTTATTGTAATTTCTTTAAAATACGCCCAATGATATACATTGTTTTGGTTATCCTTGATTTATGACACAACACTCTCCTTGAGATTATCCCAACGGTTTCACCTGTTCCATTGATCGCGAAATTACCCAACCTTATTCACCTTGAGTGAAAATTTCAATGTTTAATGTTTAACCTATATTTGTGACTGTGACTTTACCTGTTCCAATGACAGCAAACTCACATTACCTTACTTTATTGTGCGTGAAAATTCCAATGTGGTTTTAATATAAATCCGGACTACGTAATTCTATGTAATAGTTGTGTTCCCAATGGTGTATTGGATGCTTCTTGTCTGGGGTAGCGGTCGCGTTTCTACAGGTGTAATGGCAGCATTTTGTAGGTGAACATCAACTTTTTGGGGGGGGGCGAATGACACTTGGGAGTTGGGGTAGACAACATTGAATCTGTGGTGTTGATTGAGTTTCCACCCATAATTATTGATAGATAGTGTGTGATAATTGGCAGCGACCTTTTGCATTATGCAACAACCTTTTTTTTTTACAGATAGTGCCCTATTTAGATGGTAGAGATTTAGTCATTTAAAGGCATAGTTGTATCATAATTATCCCAACGTTGTCATGTTTCCGTGCAACGTTGTCTTTTAACTTAGAATTTTATCCTTGACAATTTATATCCTTAAAATATATCATATTCATATATATCATTATCTTACCTCTTTAAGGGTTGATATTACTTTTAGACATTAATGTCATCACTGTTAATTTCATTAATTAGCTCTTGTTGAATGGGAAGAAAAAGTATATAGCATAAAGTTAGACAACAATGATATTTTTGCATGCAAAGCATTGTCAATGCGTGGTATGCGTTGTATAGCTAAGAGATTTTAATAGATAATGGCAGTGTTTTTCTATCTGATGTGATACAGATTATCGATATTTAGACAATAAAGATAAAACCCTTTTATTTGGTGTCTTTAAAGGATAGCATTTCCATATTTAAAAAAAAATAAATGTTCTTATTGCTTGAAGACATGTTCCATTTTTGTTCCATTTAAACAATAGCAATTTTGGTTATGCTAGGAATTTATTGTCTCGTATGATTTTCATAGTCATCTCGTTGACTTGTCGATTAGGTGCTTGGATCAGTATTCTTCTTGTCAGTAATCCAAATCCCAGAGCATTGGATTCATCTAGATTACTTGGTCCAGATAGGTTATGTTGCGCCAGGGTTATGGTCATGCCTATCACCTCGAGAAGATGATGCAGGAGCATCGCCAACTCATCAAGCGAGCCAGCGTAGAGCAAAAGGACAGTTGGACAGCGCCAGCACAAATTTTGAAAACACCTTGATATTGTTGCGCAAACATTAATGTTTGGATTTAATGAAGCGCACTTTGTATATTGTATTGGACCTTGAGCAGATAGCTCTTGTCCTTAGGTAGATAGATGGCATTTACTTTAGTTAATGCTGGTAGATAGGAATTTAATTCTAGATTTGATAGCGTAGTGTCCAGGAGGGAAAATGGACATAGACACCCTCCTTTGTACATTGTAACATTAGTATAAGCTCATTAGCTAGAGCAGGAGAGAAGAAGAGCATGCAGAGAAGTGTATGAAGAACACCCATGTACAAACATTTGAATTAATAGAAGAAGCTTTGATTCAAAATCCATGGTTGTGTTGTTTCTCTGTGTATTGATATCATGCTCATGAATGTTTGTTTCCTGTTATGAAATTGCTTTTATATGTTGTGTATGTGATTTCATGGTTGAATTGAAGTCTGGAAGGGAGATAGAATAAGTTTCAATTGTTTCTCTAATTGAACCAGAGGATTCCTGCAAGGAGTGCAATTGAATTTGTCCGCAAGGATTGCGTTGACAGAAGGGTTCAGTAGAGATAAATTTTGTGGCCATTCATCTTAGGAGTGTATTAGGCACAGTGTCGTGCAAGGAGTGCACAGGCCAAGCTAAGTCTCAAAATTGCGATTCTGAGCAGAGCCTCGAGAGACTGCTGCTGCAGGAGTGCACAGAGTCGAACCACTTCAACAATTAGAAGTTGTTGAAGATTTTCCGCAAGTAGTGCGCGCAAGAAGTTCTCTGAATGATTTGAGAAGTCGAGAACAAAGATCAGGAGGAGTAGCCTTCGAATTCATCGAGGGAATTCATGAAGGGATTGTGCATTTAAGTGTTTGAGCAAGTGTTGAAAGCTCGCGTGCAGGTGAAAAAGTCTTCATAGGGAAGTATTGTGTTTATTTCGCAGAAACCCATTTGGGAAAAGAGGACGGTCGAAATCCTTTGGGAGATTTCATGAAGTTTCGTGGGCCATTGGACCCCGTGGAGGTGCAGGGAGGTTACAGTATAAACGTAGAAGAGGTTTGAAGCTCAGGAGGGGCAGAGCGTTGATCTAAGCCAGCCAGGGCCATTGGATTATTCACGAGATCGCCTATCGGGATCTCATGAGAAAAGTGTCGAAGGTTTGGCAACGGGAATCGTTAAGTTGCGAGACGTGATATCTCGACGGTTTTGTAAACATTGTGGGACACAGGGAGTCGAAGTGAGTGGAAGACAGGTGGCAGAGATTGGGAGATCTCACGAACTCAGAATTTCACAGGGTGAGAGCCCAGGTATTGGGTACTCCAAGTCACGAGGACGCGAGGTGGTGAGTAGCGAAAACGTGATAGGATTGTATCAACGTTTCGACGCATCGGGTATCGGAGGTTGGAGAACCAAGAGTTTGGTATCGCGAGTAGCGAGGTTGCGATAGAGCCAAAGTCCCGATAGAAGAAAGAGGAAGTCAGCATTGACTGACGCATCGGGTCTTGGGGATTCTAGAACCTAGAGATAGACAGAGAACTTGTGAAGCTGCGAGTTTCGATCCTCCGATAGATCAAGGAAGGAGGATCGCGCGAAGAGAACTGTGGGTGCAGATTTCCCGATAGGGAAATAGAAGAACCTTGGAGTTCTTCAGGACGAGGAGAAAGAAGGTCCTGTGAGTTCGGTCATGCTCCGAGGAGTGCGATTGGAATCAAGGGGTATCAAAGAGGGAGTAATTCTTTGCTTTTTGTAGAAGAGAAGGGAAAATTCACCATGCAGCCGAGAAGAGAAAGACAATCACCTGATCCATAGGATAGGGAGGTGCGAAGAAGAGGTAGGCCAGTAGGAAATCCATAAATGGAGAGACAGATGACAGATCTTCGAGAAAGACTCGAGGAGATGGAGATAGATCAGAGACGCACAGCTAGTGCAGGGGATCTTAGTGATTCCGACAGCGAAATAGAGGATGAACGTGAGGAGGAATTTGCAGCTGAAGATGCCTCAATGGAGCGATTGATTAGAGCCATATCTAGAATGGGGGTGAAGGTGAAGATGGAAATTCCAGTCTATGAGGGGAATCTGGATGCAGAAGAGATATTAGACTGGATTAGAGCTCTTGACACCTACTTTGATTATGAAGATATCTAAGAGGATAATAAATTCAAGCATGTTGTCACGCGCTTGAAAGGACATGCAGCATTATGGTGGGACGAGCTACAAGCTGACAGACGCTGCAAAGGAAAGCAGAAGATCAAGAGTTAGGATCAAATGATAGCGAAGATGAAGGAGAAGTTCATCCCAAGAGACTACCAAATTACTCTGTTCAAGAGAATGCAGAACCTCAGACAGAAGCTGATGACAGTGAAGGAATACATTGAAGAATTCTATCGACTAAACATCAAAGTAGGTCATCGAGAGAGAGATGATGAGAAGGTAGCTAGATATCTAAATGGTCTATGACATTCAGGATGAATTAAGCATGGTTACCATCAGGACAGTGGAGGATGCTTATCAGATGGCCTTGAAAGCAGAGGAGAAGCTGAGTCGAAAGCAAGGTCAGGGAGGGCAAGGAAGAAGTCAGCCCAGAGGCAAGGCAGTTGCCTAGGAGAAATTCCAGAAGCCCAAGGAGGAATGGAAGAAACCTCAGGGTAAAGTTGAAAGAGGTGGGACCTCACAGAGAGGACCATATGTTGAACAGAGAGGGAAACATACAGAGCAGAAGGGAGATTATACCGACACAAATACTTTTCCTCATACCAGAGGTAGAGGAAGAGGTCGAGGTGGAGTAATCACATGTTTCACATGTGGGAAGAATGGGCACAGATCATTTGAGTGTCCATAGAAAAAGAAGGACATCAGATAAGCTCACATCACAGAAGCGCAGAGGCAGGATGTTGAGACAGAAGGTGTAGAAGGCGGAAGATTGCTTGCGATGCATAAAGTCCTTTTGACACCCGAGAAGGAGGTGGAGAGTTCAGTTCAAAGGACCAGACTGTTCAGGATAGCTTGCAAAACCAAGGACTGGGTATGAAAGGTTATTGTTGACAGTGGTAGCACAGATAATCTCGTTTCGATCGAGATGGTAGAGAAATTGGAGCTGGAGACAACTGATCACCCGAATCCATACAAAGTTTCATGGCTACAGAAGGGACATCAAGTGAGTGTCACTAAATAGTGTTTAGTTGAATTCAAGATAGGTGGGTATAATGATAAAGTACTCTGTGATGTTATTCCCATGGATGTATGTCATTTATTACTGGGTAGACCATGGAAATATGATAGAAATGTGGTTCATGATGGGAGGATGAACACATATACTTTAGAGAAGGATGGGAGGACACATAGGTTGCTTCCGATAAAGGATAAGGAGGTGAAGCCGGAAGTAAGCAGCACAATACTTCTCATGAGTGGGAAGGAGCTTCTTACAGAGATGGAGAAGAAAGAAGATCCACAATTCTTTGTAGTCAGAAAACCGAGGATTGTTCTGACTAGCACAAGAGTGGATGATTTGCCAGATGAAGTTCAGGAACTACTGGAAGATTTCACTGACATCATAGTGGATGAATTACCTCATTCGTTGCCACCAATAAGAAGTGTGAGTCATCACATAGACCTCGTACCAGGAGCCAGTTTTCCGAACAAAGCTTCATATAGGTTGACACCGCAAGAAAATGAAGAGGTTAAGAAGCAGGTCTAGGATTTAAGGGACAAGGGATTGGTTAGAGAAAGCTTGAGTCCATGTGTTGTTCCAATAGTGCTCAGTTCGAAGAAAGACGGAGGGTGGAGGATGTGTACCGACTCAAGAGCGATCAACAAAATAACCATTAGATACAGATTTCCACTGCTGAGAATGGATGATCTGATGGATAGCCTGAGTGGGGCAAAGTATTTTTCAAAGATAGATTTGAAAATTGGATACCACCAGATTCACATGAGGGAAGGCGATGAGTGGAAAACAGCTTTCAAGACAAACGAAGGACTATATGAATGGCTAGTCATGCCGTTTGGCTTAACAAATGCACCAAGTACCTTTATGAGGTTGATGAATGAAGTCCTGAAGGAATTCATCGGGAAATTTTTCATTGTTTATTTGGACGACATACTGATTTACAGTAAATCAGAGGCTGGGCATCTGAAGCATTTGGCCATTGTGATGAAGTTGTTGATCAACATGAAGAAGTCCTCATTCATGAAGACAGAGCTCATTTACTTGGGTTTTTTCATATCGGCGAATGAGTTGAGGATGGATCTGGATAAAGTAGAAGTGATCAAGAATTGGCCATCACCCAGAAATGTATTCGAGGTGAGAAGTTTCCATGGTTTGGCTAGTTTCTACCGAAAGTTCATCAAGAATTTCAGTGGGATTAGCGCAGCGATGATGGATACAGTGAAGAAGCGACATAAGTCTTTTCACTGGACAATAGAGGCCAAAAAGAGATTCAATCTATTGAAGTGGAAGATAATGGAACGACCAGTGTTAGTGTTGCCGGATTTTCGGAAGACATTTCAATTGAAATGTGATGCAAGTGGATTTTCCATAGGAGCAGTTTTAAGTCAGGAAGACAGGCCAGTTGCATATTTCAGCGAGAAGATGGATGAAGCGAAATTGAAATACTCCACGTATGATAAAGAATTTTATGCTATCATACAGGCGTTGAAGAAGTGGAGGCATTACTTGATTCCAAAAGAATTTTTTTTGTATAGTGATAATCATGCATTGCAGTTTGTGACTCAACGGGAGAAGTTGAATCAGAAACATGCAAAATGGGTAGAGTATATGCAGAATTTCACATTTGTGATTAAGCACATTTCGGGTACTGCTAACAAAGTGGTTGATTCTTTGAGCAGGAAATGTTTGTTGATGCAGGAGTTCCGAGTCAAAACATTGGGTTTTGAAAACCTTAGGGACATGTACGCAGGTGATGCAGATTTTGGAGAAGCATATGAAGCAACAGAGAATCCAGTTCTCAGAGATCAGAGCCCTTGGATAGATTACATGATCTAGGAGGGATTCTTGTTCAGAGGCAATCAGTTGTGCATTCTGAAATGCTCCATGAGGGAGAATCTGTTGAAGGAGAAGCACAGTGGTGGATTGGCAGGACACTTTGGCCATGACAAGACATTCACGAAGCTGAATGAGTCATATTTTTTGCTAGGGATGCAAGCAGATGTAAAAATATTTGTTGACAGATGTAGAGTTTGCCATCATTCGAAAGGGAGGAAACAAAATGCAGGTTTTTATCAGCCATTTCCCATACCAGAGAGGCCATGGGAGGTGATTAGCATGGATTTTGTATTGGGGTTGTCGAGGACACAGAGGGGTGTTGATTCCATATTTGTGGTCGTGGATAGGTTTTCAAAGATAGCACACTTCATTCCATGCCAGAAGACCAGCGATGTGACTCAGATCGCCAATTTATTTTTCAAGGAGGTCATTCGACTTCATGGATTGCTGAAAAGCATAGTTTTGGATAGGGATACTAAATTCATAGGGCATTTTTGAAGGACCTTATGGAAAAATCTGGGAACTAATTTGATGTTTAGTTCTGCTTATCATCCGCAGACAGATGGACAAATGGAAGTGGTCAACCGAAGTCTGGGAGATTTACTGAGGAGCTTGGTGACAGAGCACCATAGCAGCTGGGATAGCGTATTGCCACAGGCAGAATTCACATACAATGATTTAGTGAACAAGAGCACAGGGAAAAGTCCATTTCAGGTTGTATATGGGATGCAGTCGAGAGGAGTCTCTGAATTGTGAGATTCATAATAGATTGTGACTAGCAGCGCTAATGCAGAGGAGTTCGCTGAGGCAATGAAAGAACTTCACAGCAGGGTGAAGCAGCGACTGATAGACTCAAATCAGAAGTATAAGCGCAGAGCATATCAGCACCAGAGACAACTTCAGTTCAAAGATGGTGATCTAGTTCTGGCACATTTGAGGAAGGAAAGGTTCCCGAGGGGAACATACAATAAGTTGAAAATGAAGAAAATCGGACCATGCAAGGTCTTGAGAAAATTTGGAGAGAATGCTTATGAAATCGAATTGCCGGATGGCATCGAAATATCTTCGATATTTAATGTCGCAGATTGATACCCATACAGGCCAGGAGAAGTAGAGACTGGAACTGAGCAACCAGTGATCCAGTGGGCGAAGCAGATGCTGATAGCAGAAAAGCCACAGATGGAATGCATACTGGACAAGAGAGTGGGTAAGAAGACTAGAAGGAAAGAATACTTCGAGTATCTGGTCAAATGGAAGAATCACCCAGTGGAAGATGCCAGCTGGGAGAGAGAAGAAGTGATACAGAAGCATGGACATACCGTGCAGGAGCTCATGGATAGGAGCCCATGAAATTTTTCAAGCTGAGGAGTATGATGCAGGAGCATCGCCAACTCATCAAGCGAGCCAGCGCGGAGCAGAAGGACAGCTGGACAGCGCCAGCACAAATTTTGAAAACACCTTGATATTGTTGCGCAAACATTAATGTTTGGATTTAATGAAGCTCACTTTGTATATTGTATTGGACCTTGAGCGGATAGCTCTTGTCCTTAGGTAGATAGACGACATTTACTTTAGTTAATGCTGATAGATAGGAATTTAATTCTAGATTTGATACCGTAGAGTCCAAGAGGGAAAACGGATATAGATACCCTCCTTTGTACATTGTAACATTAGTCTGAGCTCATTAGCTAGAGCAGGAGAGCAGAAGAGCACGCAGAGAAGTGTATGAAGAACACCCATGTATAGACATTTGAATTAATAGAAGAAGCTTTGATTCGAAATCCAAGGTTGTGTTGTTTCTCTGTGTATTGATATTATGCTCATGAATGTTTGTTTCCTGTTATGAACTTGCTTTTATATGTTGTGTATGTGATTTCATGGTTGAATTGAAGTCTGGAAGGGAGATAGAATAAGCTTCAATTGTTTCTCTAATTGAACCAGAGGATTCCTGCAAGGAGTGCAGTTGAATTTGTCTGCAAGGAGTACGTTGACAGAAGGGTTCAGTAGAGATAACTTTTGTGGCCATTCATCTCAGGAGTGTATTAGGCATAGTGCCATGCAAGGAGTGCGCAGGCCAAGCTAAGTCTCAGAATTGTGATTCTGAGCAGAGCCTCGAGAGACTGCTACTGCAGGAGTGCCCAGATTCGAACCACTTCAACAATTAGAAGTTGTTGAAGATTTTCCGCAAGGAGTGCATGCAAGAAGTTCTCTGAAGGATTTGAGAATTCGAGAACAAAGCTCAGGAGGAGTAGGCCTTCGAATTCGTCGAGGGATTGCATGAAGGGCTTGTGCATTTAATTGTTCGAGCAAGTGTTGAAAGCTCGCGTGTAGGTGAACAAGTCTTCATAAGGAAGTATTGTGTTCATTTCGCAGAAATCCATTTGGGAAAAGAGGAGGGTCAAAATCCTTTGGGAGATTTCCCAAAGTTCCATGGGCCATTGGATCCCGTGGAGGTGTAGGGAGGTTACAGTATAAACGTAGAAGAGGTTTGAATCTCAGGAGGGGCAGAGCATTGATCCAAGCCAGCCAGGGCCATTGGATTATTCGCAAGATCGCTTATCGGGATCTCATGAGAAAAGTGTTGAAGGTTTGGCAACGGGAATCGCGAAGTTGCGAGACGCGATATCCTAACAGTTGTGTAACATTGTGGGCCACAAGGAGTCGAAGTGAGTGGAAGACAGGTGGCAGAGATCGGGAGATCTCGCGAACTTGGAAGTTCGTAGGGTGAGAGCCCAAGTATTGGGTACTCCAAGGCACGAGGACGCGAGGTGGCAAGTAGCGAAAACGCGATAGGATCGTATTGGCGTTTCAGTGCATCGGGTATCGGAGGTTGGAGAACCAAGAGTTTGGTATCGCAAGTAGTGAGGTTGCGATAGAGCCGAAGTCCCGATAGAAGAAAGAGGAAGTCAACGTTGACTGACGCATCAGGTCTCGGGGATTCTAGAACCCAGGATAGACAGAGAACTTGCGAAGCCGTGAGTTTCAATCCTCCGATAGATCAAGGAAGGAGGATCACGCGAAGAGAACTATGGGTGTAGATTTCTCGATAGGGAAATAGAAGAACCCTGGAGTTATTCAGGACAAGGAGAAAGAAGGTCCTGTGAGTGTGGTCATGCTCTGAGGAGTGCAGTTGGAATCAGAAGACATCATTCCTGATGAGGGAATCATGGAGCACCCTATTGGATAGAGGCGAAGGATAACCTAGCCAGAGTCTGTGCTTCCCGTTGTGGATGTGGTTGATTGTTGTGAGTTCTTGTTGGCGCTTGGGCTATAACACCTTCATGCATTCGGTTTTGTGTGCCATAGAGGTTCTAATGAGGTGTGCCATAGAGGTTCTGTAGAATAACTTCTTTATTTATTACCTAATTATTTAGCCAAGACTTGGCATAATTATGTCATAGTCACTTCAGTTGTTGTTGATTTTGACTAGAGTCTGAAGCAATTTTGGGATCCTCTTATTATCCGTGTTGTTTGTCTTGTTATTGTACATTAAGTACCTAATCATAGTTGTGCTCTAAATGGGGGAAATGATCTCTTCGATGAGGAGGATAGGATTGGGTGTATTTCCCTTAATTTGAGTTTATAAGTTATAAAATTATTTTGGATTCACTGTACCTTTCTCTAGGATTCTTGATAAATATTGCATCCTCAAAATTCACATACATATAAAATATTACGAGTGACAAGAATCCAAAAGAATTTTTTTCTTATCCCATAGTCAAAGGTCTGCTAGTTTACAATTATTTTCAAGCCCATAATAAGCTTTCCACCCTCCATTTATGCTTTTATCAATGCTATAGTTCCAATTGAAATTGTGATGAATATGAATGCCAATATACTTGTACGAAGTTACTTCCTCCAAGATATTGTTTCCATATACAAAATTATTTTAGGTGATATTATTGGATTTAATAACCATAACCTTCATTTTGTCAATATTCATAGTCATACCTATACTGGATCAACAGTCTTTGAGGATTCTAATCTACTTACTAATGTCATAGGGATTCATTTCTATAATAAAAATATCATCGACATAGAGAAGAATGATGATTACAATGCTATCAAGATTTGGTCCAACACAACCTGTGGCTTCCAAACAATATTCTAACTTTTCGTTGGAAATGCCAAAAAGAGTAGGGGATATGGGACAGCCTTTCTTGACTCTTTTATTGTAGTTAATTTCTTCTGGCCAACCCTCAGTGTTGCTAAACTTGGAAATAATGTTCTCATACAACCTTACCACAACAAATCTCAGCTGGAAGGAAACTTTTATCTCTTCTAACCTATTCCAAAGGTTGGTACTAGGCAGAGTGTCAAAAGTTTTCCTAAAGTCAACAAAACAACAAAGGAGATTGTTTTTATTGTTGCAACACTCTGCAATGATCCTAAGTGTGATAAKATGGTTCATACTTGAATGATAACCTCTAAATTTAGCATCACCTTTATCTCTTTTTCCATGRMTTTGTAGMHATAAGTTAATCTYATTTTCYAAAAWAMTCYYRTATATMTTGGATAAAATGGGGCTAATCATAATGGTCCTATAATTATAGGGATTGATTTTATCACCACTTTTAAAAATAGGTACAATGAAGCTTTGAGTCCAAGGTTTAGGGAAGCCCTTGAGTGTTAAATTGAAGAGCTTGTGTATTTAGTAAATCCTTGCTTAACTATTAAATTGAAGATCTTATGAATTTAGGAAATCCTTGCTTGACTATTAACTTGAAGATCTTGTGTATTTAGGAAATTCTTGCTTGACTATTAAATTGAAGAGCTTGTGTAACTTTTATATTGGTAGTATAAAATATTTTTTTATCAATTTAAATTTTTTATTTAATTTGATACTATTGTAAATTAACATGAGCAAGTAAACAATACCATAGAAGGGAGAATTGATAGTCGCGGCAAGCTAGGGTTTGAAGGTCAGGGCCACAATAGAGAGAAGCATGAGCAGTTGAGGGGGGGGGGCAAGGGGACTCCCTCATACAAACAGGTAGTGGTGGACAGAGGAAAAGGGCCAAGAAGTGGAGTTTTCAAGGCACCAGCAACAGGAACCTCAGGATAAGACCCAGGAAAGCATCAAGAAAGAAGTCAGGACAAAAATTAGACCATGGAGGAAGTCGCTAAGAAGACTCATAATGAAAATCACAAGACCGGGAAGGTCAACAGGACGGAGGAGCGCAACCCCTGCAAACCCAAAACAACATTGATACCCAAGGTGGTACTGGAATACCCACAAAAACAAATCTACAGGGATCAAATGAAGATGCATGTGCTCATATGAAACATTCAAAAAGGTACTAGTATGGCTAAGACTCTATTCCCTACCCTTATACTACTGGCTACCCTCTACCTTTGAAGCAATAGGAAACAAATTGGGTAAATATGTGAAGACTTGAGAATCCACCCTAAAAGGAAGATACACATCGTATGCAAGAATCTGTATAGAGATGGATGTTTCTAGAGCACTACCAGAAGCCATAATTCTGGAATTCAAGGATGAGGAATGGATCCAAAACATAGATTATGAATAAATCCCCTTTTGATGCAGATGATGTCATGAGCATGGAAACTTGATCAGAGAGTGCCCTCTAAACAAAATGCAGGAAGTGGTAAATCCCAAAACATAGCAAGATGAGGAAGGGTTTATAACCCCGAATCCCAGGAACAGAGAAAATAAAAAGAAAAATAAAACCTCGGCAGGAAATACACAGGAGAACCAGAATACAATGGAAGGAAGGGACCAAACAAACAAAGGGACAACAGAAGAAAAGGACTCGGCAAAAGTTCTAGAAGTCAAGGACCAAGCAACAAAAGAGGCCACCCAACAACCAAACATTACAACAACTCAGGGGATTTGTGCAACCTCGATGGATGGAGAAACAAAAGAGGACAACATTTCCATGCAAGATGCAGAGGGGGATGCAGATATGACCCCGAGAAAAGATGGTACATAATACCCTGATCTCAGAGACTTGGTGGAAAGGGAAGCGATAAAACTTCCACACATATTAGAACAATGGAAAAGGTAGGGAGTTGACAACATACCAACAGAGAAACTCGACCGCATCCAATACTTGTTCCTCCTATCGGAGGAAGCCAAAGACAGAGGACAAAAACACACACACACATTGAGATAGGACACCTAGGAGTGAATTCCAACAAGGGACAATCGCAGCCATCACCCAAACATACGAGAAGGAAAAAAGGTAGGAAATCAAACAACGTGGCACTACATGAGCTGGGAGCGCTACTGATAAACTCAGGTAAGATCAAGAAACTCTTTCCCCACTCTCCCCCACATGTTTAAAAATGAATATTATAACTTGGAATATAAGAGGCCTAAACAACCTAAGAAAACAAAGAATCCTTAGGAATAAACTAAAGCATTCCAGCAACCGGATCTCTATTTTATTCAAGAGATGAAATGTACTACAGATAGAATGGAGGCAATCAATAAACAACACTGGCACAAGTACAATATGGTATCCCTCGAAGACCACCAAAGGTCAGGCGGCATACTCACTCTGTGGAGACCACAAATCCTAAATTTAATAGCATCCAAGGCAACCAAGTACACCCTAATGGTACGCATGCAAATCATAGGAAATATTGAGGATATTCTATCCACAAATGTGTATGGGCCCCATGGGACAGAGGAAAATAAAGGAATGATTCGAGACCTAGAAGATATAAAAGGCTGAACCACCAACCTCCACTTGATACTGGTAGGGGACTTCAACATTATCACCTCCCTTGCATAAAATAAGGGTGGTACGAGAATATTGGATTGGGATGCGGAGGAGTTTTCAAATTTTATAGACAGAGTGAAGATATTAGACCTCCAAACCAAAAATGGCTAGTTCACTTCGACCAATAAATGGATGAACCAGTTCCAGGTAGCTAAAAGACTTGACCGATTCCTTATATTGGAGTCAATCATCATGCAGGGGCTAACCTTAGACTGCAACATCCTCCCCTAGGGTGGATCTAATCAATGGCTAGTACAACTAGAAGAAGGATTCCAAACAACACCTAAGAACAAACCCTTCAGATTCGAGAAATTTTAGATCAATCACCCGACTTTCAAGGAAAAAATCAAACAATGGTGGCAGGAGGAGAAACTAGAGCAAGGGACTAGGCTGTTCAAACTACACAAGAAATTTAAATACATCAGAAAATAAAATCAAGGAATGGAACAGGGATATATTTAGGATTATAAACACAGAGAAAAACGACATCGAAGAAAAAATGAAAAAAATACAAGAAACTTGCTTACAAGAAGGCTATACGGAGGATCGGAAAAAGGAAGAGCTCCAAATGACACAAGAATAGGAGGTGTGATGCCAACAGGACAAAAAACTATGGTGTCAAAAGTACCACATCCGATGGCTAAAGGAAGGAGAGCAGAACACCAAGTTCTTCCACAGAACAACCATGGCCAGAAGAGCCCATAAAAAATACTGAAGATCAAGGACCATGATGGAATCGAGCACGAGTCACATTGGGAGATCAAAAGCACTCTGGTCAACCACTTCCATGGGATAACCAAAGAACCTAATCAAGACAAATGGGAGGCCATCCAGAATATAACCTAGCATATTCCATGCCTGGTTACTAAGGAACAAAACATCTTCCTGAAAAAACCTATTTCCACGGAAGAAGTTGATCAATCTCTCCAGGAAATTCCCAGTGGGAAAGTGATGCAGGAGCATCGCCCACGTCAAGCAAGCCAGCGCAAAAGCGGGAGACAGCTGGACAAGCCAGCACAAATCTCTTTTTGAAAGCACCTTGATATTTGTTGCGCCAAACATTAATGTGTTGATTTGATGAAGCGCACTTTTTATATTGTAATGGACCTTGAGCGGATAAGCTCACGTCCTTGGGTAGATGAGGCATTTAATAGATTTAATGTAAAGTTAGATAGGAATTTAATTCTAGATTTGATAGCCTAGGAATTCGAGAGGAAAATGGGATATAGACACCCTCCTTTGTACATTGTATTATCATCGAGAGCATTCAGGAGAGCAGAGCAGAGAAGTGTATGTAGAGCCTCCATGTACAGATATTGAATTAATAGAGAAGCTTTGATTCAATTCCATGGTTGTGTTATTCTCTGTGTGTTGATGATATTATTCTCATGAATGTTTGCTTCTTGTCATACATTTGATTTTATATGTTGTGTATGTGATTTCATGGTTGAAGTGAAATCTGTGAGAACAAGGAGTTAGTTTCAATTGTTTCTCTATCTTGAACCAGAGAATTCCTGCAAGGAGTGCAGTTGAATTTGTCTGCAAGGAGTGCGTGACTGCAGGGTTCAAATAGAGAGAACTTTTGTTCTAAGTTCCAAGAAGTGAAGATTTGGCATCGGAGTCGTGCAAGGTGTGCGCAGGCTGGACAAAGATTCAGAGTTGTGATTTTGAGGAAAAAGATTGAAGGATTTCTGCTGCAGGAGTGTGCAGGATCAAAGACTTCAACACTTAGCCGTGTTTGAAGAATTTCCGCAAGGAGTGCGTGCAAGGAGTTCCTTGAAGGTACTCGGAAGCTGGGAGAGAGTCTCAGAAGAATAGACCTTCGAAGTTCATGGAAGGACAATTGAGAAAGTTGTGCCTTTAAGGTTGCAAGGAACGCTACGAGGTTGTGCGCAAGGTGACGAGTTTTGTGGAAGAATGACTCGTTGTTTCATGGATTGGATGAGGAAGAAAAGTGGACGGTTAGTACTCTTCGTGGGGAATCTACGAATTTTGGTGAATCGTTGGATCTCCCGGAGAGGCAAGAAGGTTACAGTGCAAGTGAGGGAAGTTTCGAAGCTCAGGAGGGCAGGATCCATCGATCGGGATCGCGAGGAGCGTAGTTCTACTCGTGGATCGGCATATCGGGAGTTCGTGAGGTAAGACTCCAAATATTCGAAAGGGAAGTCGCGAGATAGCAAGACGCGAAGACTTGATGATCGTGTGGATTGTGTGGGCCACAGGAGGTAGTGGGAGACAGGTGGCATAGTCCATCAGAGGTTCGGTGTCTCGGTTATCGGGAGTCGAGGTAGGTGTCATTCAGTTTCACGAGTAGCAAAGTCGCGAGGAAGCGAGATCGTGAGTCTCAGCATTTCGGCACATCGGGTATCGGAGGTTGGAATCTCGAGTGGTTGGTGTTGCGAGTTGGGAAGACGCGATAAGACCGAAGTCCCAATAGCAGAGGGAGAAAGTCAGCGTTGACTGACACATCGGGTCTCGGGGATTCGAGAGCCCAGTCTATCGATCGAGAACTTGTGAAGCCGCGAAGATTCGATCCTCCGAAGAAAGAAGTGAGGATCGCACAAGGTAGAACCTGTGGGGTGAAAACTTCCTGATAGGGAAGTATAAGAACTGTTGAGTTCTTCAGGCTGAGGGGAAGAGAGGTCCTGGAAGAGGCAATCGTGCTCCGGCGAGGAGTACGAGTTGTGTCAGAGTGGTATCAGAGCGGGAAATATCTTTGCTTTCCGTAGCAGGGAAGAATTTCACCATGCCACCGAGAAGAGAAAGGCAGTCACCTGACCCAGAAGACAGGGAGGTGCGAATAAGAGGTAGGCCAGCAGGAAATCCAGAAATGGAGCGACAGATGAGAGACCTCTGAGCAAGGCTCGAGGAGATGGAGACAGCACAAAGACGCGGAATTGGTGTTGGGGATCTTAGCAATTCCGAGGTGGAAGAGGAAGCTGGACATGAATAAGAGGTCACAGCAGAGGATGCATCAACCGAGCGGTTTATTAAAGCTATCTCCAGAATGGGTGTGAAGGCGAAAATGGACATTCCAGTCTATGAAGGGAATCTGGACGCAGAAGAGCTATTGGACTGGATCTGAGATCTTGACACATACTTCGATTATGAAGATGTGGAAGAAGATAAGAAAGTCAAGCACGCTGTTACATGCTTGAAAGGACATGCAGCATTGTGGTGGGATGAGCTACAGGCTGATAGGCGCTGCAAAGGCAAACAAAAGATCAAAAGTTGGGATCGAATGATCGTGAAGATGAAGGCGAAGTTCATCCCAATGGATTATCAAATCACTATGTTCAAGCAAATGCAAAACCTAAGACAGAAGTTGATGACAGTCAAGGAATACACTGAAGAGTTCTATCGACTGAACATCAGAGCAGGTCATCAGGAGAGTGATGATGAGAAGGTTTCCAGATATCTGAATGGTCTGAGATATGACATTCAGGATGAATTAAGCATGCTAACTATCAGGACGGTGGAGGATGCTTATCAGATGGCTCTGAAAGTTGAGGAAAAGATGAGCCATAAGCAAAGTCAGTGAGGGCAAGGCAAAGTAGTTGCCTAGGATAAATATCAGAAGCCCAAAGAGGAATGGAAGAAACCTCAGGTTAAGGTTGAGAGAGGTGGAACCTCACAGAGGCAGCCATATGTTGAGCCGAGAAGATAGCAAAATGATCAACGAGGAGATTATGCTGATGCAAACACTCTTCCTCATACTAGAGGTCGAGGTAGAGGAAGAGGAGGAGTAATCACATGTTTTACATGTGGGAAGAATGGGCACAAGTCATTCGAGTGTCCAGAGAAGAAGAAGGATATTGGAGAAGCTCACATCGCTGAAGTGAAAAGACGTGATGTTGAGAATGATGATGGTACAGAAAGTGGAAGGTCATTGATGGTGCACAAAGTTCTCTTGACACCCGAGAAGGAGGTGGAGGATACAGCCCAGAGGACCAGATTGTTCAGAACCGCATGCAAGACCAAAGACAGGAAATGCAAGGTCATTGTGGACAGCGGAAGCACGGACAATCTGATTTCAACCGAGATGGTGGAGAAATTAGAGCTGGAGACAACTGATCACCCGAGTCCATATAAAGTATCATGGCTAGAGAAGGGGCATTAGGTGAGTGTCACCAAACAATGCTTGGTTGAATTCAAAATAGGGGGATATAATGATAAGATCTTATGTGATGTTATTCCCATGGACGTATGTCATCTATTGCTAGGTAGACCATGGAAATATGACAGAAATGTGGTTCATGATGGGAGAATGAACACATATACTCTAGAGAAGAATGGGAGAACCCATACGTTGCTTCCGATAAAGGATAAGGAAGTGAAACCGGAAGTAAACAGCACAATACTTCTCATGAGTGGGAAGGAGATTCTCAAAGAAATGGAGAAGAAGGAAGATCCACAATTCTTTGTTGTCAAAAAGCCAAGAATTGTTCTGACCAGCACAAGAGTGGACGATTTAATAGAAGAGATTCAGGAACTGCTGGGAGAGTTCGCTGACATAATCGTGGATGAATTACCTCATTCGTTTCCACTGATGAGAAGTGTGAGTCATCATATAGATCTCATACCAGGAGCTAGTTTACCAAACAAGGCCGCGTACAGATTGACACCGCAAGAAAATGAGGAGGTAAAGAAGCAGGTCCAAGACTTATTCAACAAAGGATTGGTCAGGGAAAGCTTGAGTCCATGTGTTGTTCCAACAATACTCAGTCCGAAGAAAGACGAAGGCTAGAGGATGTGTACCGACTCAAGAGCGATCAACAAAATTACCATCAGGTACAGATTTCCACTGTCGAGAATGGATGATCTGATGGATTGCCTGAGTGGGGAAAATTATTTTTCGAAGATTGATCTCAAGAGAGGATATCATCAGATTCGCATGAGGGAAGGAGATGAATGGAAAATAGCATTCAAGACTAATGAGGGTTTATATCAATGGTTGGTCATGTCGTTTGGCTTGACAAATGCGCCGAGCACATTCATGAGGTTGATGAATGAAGTCCTGAGGGAATTCATCGGAAAGTTTGTCGTTGTATATCTGGATGATATACTAATTTTCAGCAAGACAAAGGCTGAACATTCTAAGCATTTGGCCATTGTAATGAGAAAGCTACAACAAGAGAAGCTTTTGATAAACATGAAGAAATCTTCGTTTATGAAGACAGAGCTCATTTACTTGGGGTTCATCATTTCGGCAAATGAATTGAAAATGGATCCAAGTAAGGTGGAAGTGATTAAAAATTGGCCATCACAGCGAAATATTTTCGAGGTGAGAAGTTTCCATGGTTTGGCTAGTTTCTATCGAAAGTTCATCAGGAATTTCAGTGGAATTAGCACAGCAATGATGGACACCGTGAAGAAGCAACATAAGATTTTTCATTGGATAGCCGAGGCTGAGAGGAGCTTCAATCTGTTGAAGCAGAAGATCACAGAGCAACCAGTCTTGGTGTTGCTAGATTTTCAGAAGACGTTTCAGGTGAAATGTGATGCAAGTGGGTATGCCATAGGAGTGGTCTTGAGTCAAAAGGACAGGCTGGTTGCATACTTCAACGAGAAGCTGGATGAAGTGAAGCTGAAATACTCCACATATGATAAGGAATTTTATGCTATCATATAGGCGTTGAAGAAGTGGAGGCATTACTTGATTCCAAAATAATTTGTGTTGTATAGTGATAATCATGCATTATAGTTTGTGACTCGGTAAGAGATGTTGAATCAGAAACATGAAAAATGGGTAGAGTATATGCAGAATTTTACGTACATAATTAAACACATTGCAGGGACTGTTAACAAAGTGGTTTATGCTTTGAGCATGAAGTGTTTGTTGTTGCAGGAGTTCCGAGTCAAGACCTTGGGTTTTGAAAATCTCAGGAACATGTATGCAGGAGATGCAGATTTCGGGGAAGCGTATGAAGCAGCTGAGAATCCAGTTCTCAGAGATTGGAGTTCTTGGATAGAGTATATGATCCAGGAAGGATTGTTGTTCAGAGTCAATCAACTGTGCATTCTGAATTGCTCCATGAGGGAGAACTTGATGAAAGAAAAGCACAGTGGAGGTTTGGTAGGGCATTTTGGCCACGACAAAACATTTGCGAAGCTGAGCGAATAATATTTTTGGCCAGGCATGCGAGTAGATGTCAAGAGGTTTGTTGACAGATGTCGGGTTTGTCAGCATTCAAAAGGGAGAAAGCATAATGCAGGGTTTTATCAGCCATTGCCCATACCAGGGAGGCCATGGGAGGCGATTAGCATGTATTTTGTATTAGGTTTGCCAAGGACGCAAAGAGGTGTTGATTCCATCTTTGTGGTGGTGGACAAGTTTTCAAAGATGGCACATTTCATTCCATGCAAAAAGACCAGCGATGCGACACACATCGCAAATTTGTTTTTCAAGGAGGTCATTCGACTCCATGGATTGCCAAGAAGCATAGTCTCGGATAGGGATACGAAATTCATAGGTCATTTTTGGAGGATGTTATGGAAGAAGCTAGGAACTAACTTGGCGTTTAGTTCAGCTTATCATCCGCAGACAGACAGACAGACGAAAGTCGTCAACAGAAGTCTGGGAGATTTATTGAGAAGCCTGGTGACAGAGCACCATAGCAGCTGGGACAACGGGTTGCCTCAGGCGGATTTTACATACAACAATTCAGTGAATCGGAGCACAGGGAAGATTCCATTTCAGATTGTGTATGGGACACAATCGAGGAGAGTTTCTGAACTCAGGGAGTCAGAACAAACTGCGACTAGTAGCGCTAGTGCAAAAGAGTTCGTTGAGGCGATGAAAGAACTTCACAGTAAGGTGAAGCAGCGACTGATAAATTCAAATCAGAAATATAGGCGCAGAGCAGATCAGCATCGGAGACAACTCCAGTTTGAAATTGGTGATCTGGTTCTAGCGCACTTGAGAAAGGAAAGTTTCCCAAGGGGAACATACAACAAGCTGAAAAATGAAGAAAATTGGGCCATGCAGAGTCCTGAAGAAATTAGGGGAAAATGCTTATGAAATTGAGTTGTCGGATGGCATCGGGATATCTCCGATATTCAATGTTTCGGATTTACACCCATACAAGGCTGAAGAAGAAGGAGCTGGAAATGATGAGAAGCCAGTAATCCAGTGGATGAAGCAATTGCCAGTAGCAGAAAAGTCGCAGATGGAGTGCATACTGGACAAGCGAATGGGTAAGAAGACCAGACGAAAGCAGTATTTTGAATATCTGGTCAAATGGAAGAATCACCCAGTGGAGGATGTCAGTTGGGAAAGTGAAGCGACGATACAAAAGCATGGACACACCGTGTAGGAGATCATGGACAGGAGCCCATGAAATTTTTCAAGCAAGGGAGTATGATGCAGGAGCATCGCCCACGTCAAGCGAGCCAGCGCAAAAGTGGGAGACAGTTGGACAAGCCAGCACAAATCTCTTTTTGAAAGCACCTTGATATTTGTTGCGCCAAAAATTAATGTGTTGATTTGATGAAGCACACTTTGTATATTGTAATGGAACTTGAGCGGATAAGCTCACGTCCTTGGGTAGATGAGGCATTTAATAGAATTAATGTAAAGTTAGATAGGAATTTAATTCTAGATTTGATAGCTTAGGAATTCGAGAGGAAAAAAGGATATAGACACCCTCCTTTGTACATTGTATTATCATCGAGAGCATTCAGGAGAGCAGAGCAGAGAAGTGTATGTAGAACCTCCATGTACAGATATTGAATTAATAGAGAAGCTTTGATTCAATTCCATGGTTTTGTTATTCTCTGTATGTTGATGATATTATGCTCATGAATGTTTGATTCTTGTCATACATTTTCTTTTATATATTGTGTATGTGATTTCATGGTTGAAATGAAGTCTGTGAGAACGAGGAGTTAGTTTCAATTGTTTCTCTATCTTGAACCAGAGAAATCCTGCAAGGAGTGCAGTTGAATTTGTCTGCAAGGAGTGCGTGACTGCAGGGTTCAAATAGGGAGAACTTTTGTTCTAAGTTTCAAGAAGTGAAGATTTGGCACCGGAGCCATGCAAGGCATGCGCAGGCTGGACAAAGATTCAGAGTTGTGATTCTGAGGAAAAAGATTGAAGGATTTCTACTGCAGGAGTGCGCGGGATCAAAGACTTCAACACTTAGCCATGTTTGAAGAATTTTCGCAAGGAATGCATGCAAGGAATTCCTT
Organism: Picea glauca; assembly: GCA_000966675.3. Lineage (NCBI taxonomy): Eukaryota > Viridiplantae > Streptophyta > Pinopsida > Pinales > Pinaceae > Picea > Picea glauca. The sequence continues at coordinate 314,032 of JZKD02S1830546.1, forward strand.
GAAGGTACTCGGAAGCTGGGAGAGAGTATCAGAAGAATAGACCTTCGAAGTTCATGGAAGGACAATTGAGAAAGTTGTTCCTTTAAGGTTGCAAGGAACGTTGTGAGGTTGTACGCAGGGTGATGAGTTTTGTGGAAGAACGACTCGTCGTTTCTTGGATTGGATGAGGAAGAAAAGTGGACTGTTAGTACTCTTCGTGGGGATTATGTGAATTTTGGTGAATCGTTGGATCTCTCGGAGAGGCAGGAAGGTTACAGTGCAAGCGTGGGAAGGTTCGAAGATCAAGAGGGCAGGAGCCATCGATCGGGCTCGCGAGGAGCGTAGTTCTACTCGTGGATCGCAATATCGGGAGTTCTTGAGGTAAGACTCCAAATCTTCGAAAGGGAAGTCACGAGATAGCAAGACGCGAAGACCCAACGATCATGTGGATTGTGTGGGCCACAGGAGATAGTGGGAGATAGGTGACATAGTCCATCAGAGGTTCGGTGTCTCGGTTATCGGGAGTCGAGGTAGGTGTCATTTGGTTGCATGAGTAGCGAAGTCGCGAGAAAGCGAGATCGTGAGTCTCGGCATTTCGGCGGATCGGGTATCGGAGGTTGGAATCCCGAGTGGTTGGTGTCATGAGTTGCAAAGATGCGATAAGACCGAAGTCCTGATAGCAGAAGGAGAAATTCAGCGTTGACTGACACATCGGGTCTCAGGGATTCGAGAGCCTAGTCTATCGATCGAGAACTTGCAAAGCCGTGAAGATCTGATCCTTCAAAGAAAGAAGTGAGGATCGCCCAAGGTAGAACCTGTGGGGTGCAGACTTCCCAATAGGGAAGTATAAGAACCATTGAGTTCTTCGGGCCGCAGGGAAGAGAAGGTCCTGGAAGAGGCGATCGTGCTCCGGCGAGGAGTACGGGTTGCGTCAGAAAGCACCAAGTCTAGATGGATTCACTATGGAGTTCTTCAAATCCTACTAGGAAATTGTCAAATATGACATCAATAAGGTAGTAGAGGACTCTAGAAGGTCTGCCTCCATCCTTAAAACTCTAAATGCAACCATGATCACCCTAATCCCTAAAGAAAATGAACCCAAAACCCTGGACTGGTACAAACCCATAGCACTTTCTAACATGATCTACAAGATTGTCTCCAAAGTCATAGCAAATAGATTGAAACCCCTCCTACCTTCATTTATTTCACAAGAACAAGCAGGCTTCGTGGAAGGTAGACAAATAATGGACAATATCATCCAACCCCATGAGATCATTCACACATTAAAACTTTAGAAGAGGGGGTGGAATGTTAATAAAACTAGACCTGGCAAAAGCCTATGATAAAATTACCTGGCATTACATGATCAAGACTTTGGAAGTCTTTGGTTTCACCCATCACTGGATCAGTTGGATTTTTAGCCTAGTATCGACAACAAGATACTCACTACTGACCAATGGAGCCCCAGCCAAAACTTTTTGGCCCACGAGAGGGATCATACAAGGCGATCTGATGTCCCCCTTCCTGTTCATTCTGATGATGGAAGGCCTCAGCAGGAGCATAAAGAGCACAACAACAACCTAAAATAAGTCCAACGCTATATGGCAGACCCAAACCAAGATGACCTAGTGCAACACTGGGATAAGCTCTAGAACAACCCCCAATGGCCAAAGATTAAGATCTTCCAGTGGTTAATATTACACAACCGCATCCTAACTTGGGATAAACTAAGAAAAAGAGGTTTCATTGGTCCGTCAAGATGTCAACTATGTCAAATTCAGGAAGAAACAACCAACCATCTCCTCGACGAATGCGCCTACACTGTAGAATTGTGGGACTGGGCATCATGTATCTTCCATCAGTCAAACAGGATCCGTGGTAACATAGCCGCAACAATCAAGCTCTTGAGAGAAAAGTACAACGACCAAGCAGAGGTGAACCTATGTTGGATCCTAACCCTAGGAATGATCATATGGTCGACATGGAAGGAAACGAACATGCGCATTTTCAGAAACCAAAGTTGGCCAGAAGGGAAGATCAAGGAAACAATAACCTCCATGATACACGAGACGATGATGAGTTGCAACTACCAGGACAGTAACGCATAGCCCATTGATCAGGATTCCAGAGTCCTAGAGGTTTTCCAACTAACTGGTGGGTGCAAACGCAATCCAAACAGACAATAGACGCAACTCCAGGTAGGTGAGCGCAACTGGAAACCCCCACCTCTAGGCTCTCTCAAGTTGAATTTTGATGGGGAAGCAAAATGAAAGCCATAAAGAACATGCTTGGGAGGATTAATTAGGGACAATAAGGTGAACATCATATGACTATATGCGGGGAGCCTGGGAAAATCCACCAATAACGCCGCAGAATTCGGGGCCCTAGAGACAGGTCTGGAGATTCTTAGTTGGGAGGGGATGACAAATGCCATAGTGGAAGGAGACTCCACACTAGTCATCAACATAATGAGAAAAGTCAAAAACGGTACCAGAATAGGCAATATCTAGAGGCACTGGCGATTGGCCTACCTACTGAAAAAATCCAGGAGCACTTCCGGACAGGGATCAATGTGGAGTTGCACTGGGTGAGGAGGTTAGCAAATGGACTGGCGGACATAATATAAAATGAGGGGGTCGAGAATGAAGGTCCATAATTGGACACAACCTGGAGCAACATCCTGCAAGGTCAATTCCGAGTAGACTACACCCAACTTGCGGAAAAAGACTAGAATAAAAGGAGTAGTACAGAAGATTACGACAAGAATGGAGGTGAAAAAGACATTGTAGGACACGTACGTCCTAGACAGAATTTGATGTCCCACCAATCAAATAAGGTTGCAAATTCAAACACAGATCACACATCAGGTGAAGGTACGACATCACAACCCCGTTAATAAAAAGAAGTACAAAAGTAACCCCTAGGGAAAGGAACCTCCACAAAGCACCCACTGGATGACAAGAATTGAATAGGCAGCCAGGGACACAAGGAGAACCTTCCTTATGAAGGTAGACACCAAGGGAATGATGATCATTAAAATATGAGAGGGCGAAATTAACAACACCCACGGGGGCAAAGCCTGGTCAACACTAACACAGGAAGCGGGGAGGATATGGGACCCCCAAACCACACAATTGAGGATAACCCTCTACCACAGGTCGGTGGAGGAATCTTGGAGAACCAAAATTTTGATAGGTAAGATGTGTGCAAACTGGGGGGAGACCAACAGGATGGAAACCAAAGAGAAGAAGAAAGAGCACATAGAAATTCTCAACCACCTTAGTAACCTGGATATGGGGGTAAAAAGGTTGGTGGAGGACGAGAAAATACAACAGAAGAAACTGGAGCGGATGGTAGGACATTTTCATCTCTATCTACGCTATGTCCACCATATAGATATCACTCCAACTGACAGTAATGGAACCCCACTTGCATTAGAAATCTACATCTGGTGGAATAGAGGGAGGAGGATGCAGCACAATAGAAAGGGGATGCAAAGCACCCCATCAACCTAGACTAGCACAAGACTCGTCCAAACCTTGTCTCTCAGGGTAGGAGCTCACCCCACTATGTTTAGACTTTTTTTATTTCTTTTGATGAAGTTTTTAGATTGGATTATGGTAGCCTCGGTTGGTTTCTCGTTGTAGGTGACCCAGGAACTTTTTGTTTATTTTCAGATACTGCACTCCAAGGACCCCAGATCCGGTTTCCATTAAGGCAGATATTAAGAAACCTTGCATCAGTTTTGTACTATAACCTTATAAAGAAATATAGATTCACACACTCATTTACAAACAAAAAAAAAAGATACTATTGTAAATTAACAATAAATAAGTTAACCTCGGAATGGGGTGACACACGGCGACGACTCGCCACATGGCTCAGCATCAAGACACAACTTAAATGTTGATGGATGCCACCCATCCTCTCCACATTTACGATGGTAGTCTGCCATTACAGCTGCTATATGGAGGAGGGACTCCTCCCTCACACAAAATCCCTTGCTTAGACTGCACTCAATATGACAGGGTTAATGGGAAGCCAGGCGAATCCGTCATTTTGTAATTCAAAAATTCGAGAGCCTAGACAGAGTTGGTTCGCTCTTGTTTTGGACCTCCCCACTGGTTGGGAGCTCTGGTGCAGCTCTGGTTCCCTCTCATCTTGGATCACTTTCATTTTGGTGCATTCTCTCTATATTTTTATCCACCCCTCATCAACAATGACAAGGAAGCGAGGCATGCCTCGCTGAGGCTCGACCTGGTACACCCGCAAAGAGCAAAGGCAAAGGAGGAAGAATCTGGAACACGCTCTGTCGATGGCGACTTCCATTCCCCGGCAGAGGGCACGTGCTGACCAATTGGCACTACACGCCATTATCGCTGAGACTAGGATAGAACGTAGCATTCATACCATGGAAATTGAGCCTGGAAGCAATCTGGAGGGAGGCACTGTGGACGAGTTTCCAACCTGCTATGTTGACGAAATGCCATACCTAGAGGACTTAGGTACCACCCTAGAACCCCAAGCCCTGGGGCCAGATATACAGGCTGGTAGTGGTCCTAAAGACGAGCTGATGTAGGAGCATCCACATCTCATCAAGCGAGCCAGCGCATGGAGTAAATAACATACAGCTGGACAGCACCAGCACATACATTTTTGAATTACTTTGAAAAGATTGTTGCGCCGCCATTTGAATGAAAGCATTCATAAGAAGCGCACTTGTATTGTAATGTAGATAAGAAGGCATTTAATAGTTTTAATGCTGTTAGATAGGAATTAACTATAGATTAGACAGTTTTACTTTTGAGAGGGAAAACAAAATATAGGCACCCTCCATTGTATCATTGTATTATCATCATCATTCTCATTCATACAGGAGCAAGAGAGAGCAGAACAGAGAGCTTGTGAAGAATCCCCATGTACAGATAGTGAATTAATAGGAAAGCTTTGATTCAATTTCATGGATGCGTTTGATCTTTGTGTGTTGTTGATATTATGTTGTTGCATACTTGCTTCTTTTTATGCTTATCTTCTATATGCTGCATATGTGATTTCATATCAGGTTCGAAACCTGAGAGAATGAGGGAATAAGTTTCAATTGCTTCACTGTTTTAACCAGGAGATTCTTGCATAGAGTGCAGTCAAATACCTCCGCATAGAGTGTGTTGAGGAGGTTCAATAGTGAAGCTCTTATTCTCGTCGACCAAAATCGTGTTGGGTTATTCGAGTCGTGCAGGTGAAGTGCAGGTCGGATTGAAGTCTCAGTAGGAAGTCTAAGAGAAGAAAGGTGTGGGGCTATTGTCTTCGTGAATGCACATAGTCCGGAAGAACTCAACACTTCAAGAATTGTTGAAGTTCGAGCGTGGGCAGTTGGTACAGAGTCTCTAGAGGAGAAGAGGGGCCAAGCTCAGGAGGGATAGTACCTTTGTTTCAGTTGCACAGGACGCAGGTGGTGAAGCGGAGAACTCTTCAAGAGGAAGAGAATCGACGACTTGAAATTATTATGGAGAGCCACAAAATCCCGCAGACCATCAGATCGGGGAGGAGTTGCGAGGGGGTTAACTCGCAGGTGCATGAGAGAATCCGTTTGTCATCGAATATCGGCATATCAGGGTTGGTGAGTGCAAGAGTTGCATGCACGTCGAAATCGCGAGTTGCGATTTTCTGATTTAATCGGAGTTGTCGATCATCGGAGGGACAGGTGGCACGAGATCCCGAGGAGTCGGGACTCGACACTTCGGCATTTTAGAAGTCGAAGGGAGCACGGAGAAACAGAGAATCCCCGAGTTGCGACAGGTCCCACTGAGACGGAGCGGAGGATAGCACGTGGTATCGCACATCGTCGTTCGGGGTTTTGAAAGGTGAGTGAATCGCTACCTTTCATCTGCCGATTTCCCGATAGGGGAATCCCCGATACATAGAAGTGTTGACCGTTGACATCGAGGATCAGGATTTGGAGTTTCATATTTCACGGGAGGTGCACACAAGGTTCACGAGTCCGCGAAACCCGATTTCCTGACTGGTGAAAGGGAGATCGTCAAGAAGTGTACTGTGGGTAAAAGACTTCCGAGGGAGTCAGAAGAGTTTGTTAACTCTTCGGGCCGCGGTGTTGAAGGTCCTGGAGAGAGCGATCGTGTCGTAGAGGGCAAGGTTGCAGTCAAGCGGTATCAGAGCCTGAAGATCTTGTCTGTATACTTGAGGCAAAAGGAGTGAAGGAGGAGAGGAAAGCACTCTGATACTCATGACTTGTGTCAAGTGGTATCAGAGAAGGAGTACCTTTGCTTTCTGAAGCAAATACAGAGGAGACATAATTCCGCCCAGGAGAGAGAGGTAGTCACCTGATCGTGAGGACAGAGATGTCCGAAGAAGAGGCAGACCAACAGGGAACCTAAAGCTAGAAAGACAGATGCGAGATCTTCGAGCAAGGCTCGACGAGATGGAGACCACCCAGAGGCGCGGAGCTGTTGCGGCGGAGTTCAGTGATTCCGAGATTGAAGAGGAAGATGGACATGACCAATAAGAGGTCACAGCAGAGGATGCCTCGATGGAGAGGTTGATCAGAGCCATTTCGAGGATGGGCTCGAAGACAAAGATGGACATTCCCGTCTATGAGGGAAGTCTAAACGCAGAAGAGTTGTTGGATTGGATCTGAGCACTCGACACCTACTTCGATTACGAAGACATCGAAGAGGACAAGAAAGTAAGGCATGCCATCATGAAGTTAAAGGGACATGCAGCCTTATGGTGGGACGAGCTACAGGCAGACAGGCATTCCAAAGGCAAACAAAAGATCAAGAGCTGGGATCGGATGATCGCCAAGATGAAGGTGAAGTTCATTCCGAGGGATTACCAAATCACTCTGTTCAGGCGCATGCAGAACCTCAGACAGAAGATGATGACGGTGAAGGAGTACACCGAGGAATTTTACAGGCTCAACATTCAAGCTGGTCATCGAGAGAGTGATGACGAAAAGGTAGCAAGATACCTGAATGGTCTTAGGTATGACATTTGGGATGAGCTGAGCATGGTTACCATCCGCACAGTTGAGGATGCGTACCAGGTGGCTCTAAAAGCCGAGGAGAAGCTGAGCCGCAAGCAGGGACAATGAGGGCGAGGCAGAAGCCAGCCTAGAGACAAAGTTGTTGCCCAAGAAAGAATGCAGAAGCCCAAGGAGGATTGGAAGAGGCCTCAGGGAAAAGCTGAAAGAGGAGGAACCTCACAGTAGAGGCAGCAAATTGCTGAGCCGAGGAGACAGCAAACAGATCAGCAAGGAGATTACGCTGATGCCAATACATTTCCTCGTACCCGAGGTAGAGGAAGGGGCCGTGGAGGAGTCATCACATGTTTTACGTGTGGTAAAGACAGACACAAAGCCATGGACTGTCCAGATAGGAAGATGGACAGAGGAAAAGCTCACGTCACAGAGGCGCAGAGGTGTGATGTGGAGGATGAAGACACTGAAAGTGGGAAGTCACGGACAGTGCATAAGGTCCTTTTGAAACCTGAGAAAGAGGTGGAGGACACAACTCAAAGATGCAGACTGTTCCGGACGACTTGCAAGACCAAGGGCTGGAAATGCAAGGTCATAGTGGACAGTGGGAGCACTGATAATCTCATTTCAACCGAGATGGTGGAGAAGCTGGAGCTGAAAATGAACAAACACCCACGTCCATACAAAGTGACATGGCTGCAGAAAGGACACCAGGTATGTGTTACGAAGCAATGCTTGGTCAATTTTAAAATGGGTGAATATAGGGATGAAATTTTGTGTGATGTCATTCCCATGGATGTCTGTCATGTATTATTGGGAAGACCACGGTAGTTTGATAGAAATGTGGTTCATGATGGGAGGATGAACACATACACCTTGGAGAAGGATGGGAAAACACATACATTGCTTCCGGGGAAGGATAAGGAAGTGAAGCCGAAAGTAACTAGCACGATACTTCTCATGAGTGGGAAAGAGCTTCTCACAGAGCTAGAGAAGGATGAGGATCCACAATTCTTGGTTGTTAGGAAGCCGAGAATTGTCCTGACAATCACAAGAGTGGACGACTTGCCGGAAGAGATTCAGGAACTGCTAGGAGAGTTCGCTGATATCATTGTGGACGAGCTACCTCATTCGTTGCCACCGATATGGAGTGTGAGTCACCACATTGACCTCATACCTGGAGCAAGTTTGCCGAATAAGGCAGCGTATAGGTTGACACCTCAGGAGAATGAGGAAGTCAAAAGGAAGGTACAGGATCTGTAGGATAAAGGACTGGTGAGGGAGAGTCTTAGTCCGTGTGTTGTTCCGACAGTACTGAGTCCAAAGAAGGATGGAGGCTGGAGGATGTGTACAGACTCCAGGGCGATTAATAAAATCACCATCAGGTACAGGTTTCCACTGCCAAGAATGGACGACTTGATGGATTGCTTGAGCGGGGCAAATTATTTTTCAAAGATAGATCTCAAGAGTGGATATCATCAGATCCGGATGAGAGAGGGAGATGAGTGGAAAACAGCATTCAAAACAAACGAGGGTTTGTACGAATGGTTGGTCATGCCATTTGGGTTGACAAATGCGCCAAGCACATTTATGCGACTGATCAATGAAGTCCTGAGGGAATTCATTGGCAAATTTGTGGTCGTATACTTGGACGACATACTGATTTTCAGCAAGACTAGAGCTGAACACTTGAGGCATTTGGCCATTGTGATGAGAAGACTGCAGTAGGAGAAGCTGCTGATCAATTTGAAGAAATGCTCGTTTATGCAGACAGAACTCATTTATTTGGGCTTTGTAATCTCAGCAAATGAATTGAAGATGGATCCTGAGAAGGTGAACGTAATCAGGAATTGGCCATCGCCGAGAAATGTCTTCGAGGTGAGGAGCTTCCATGGACTGGCTAGTTTCTATAGGAAGTTCATTTGAAATTTTAGTGGAATCAGTGCCGCAATGATGGACACTGTGAAAAAGTGGCATAGGGTTTTCCATTGGACAGTCGAGGCTGAGAAAAGCTTCAATCTATTGAAGCGGAAGATTACTGAGCAGCCAATTCTGGTGCTGCCGAATTTTCAGAAGACCTTCCAAGTGAAGTGTGACGCTAGTGGGTATGTTGTTGGAGGGGTTTTAAGTCAGGATGACAGACTTGTTGCATATTTCAGCGAGAAGCTGGATGATGCAAAGCTGAAATACTCCACGTATGATAAGGAGTTCTATGCCATTATACAGGCATTGAAAAAGTGGAGGCATTACTTGATACCCAAGGAATTCGTTTTGTACAGCTATAATCACACATTGCAGTTCGTGAGTCAACAGGAGAAGTTGAATCAGAAGCATGCAAAATGGGTAGAGTATATGCAGAATTTCACGTTTGTGATAAAGCACATTTCGGGGACTGCGAACAAGGTGGCTGATGCCTTGAGCAGGAAGTGCTTGTTGCTGCAGGAGTTTAGAGTCAAAACCTTGGGTTTTGAGAATCTGAAAGATATGTATGCAGGTGACGCAGACTTTGGCGAGGCATACGAGGCAGCCGAGAACCCAGTTCTCAGGGATCGGAGTCCATGGCTAGACTACCTGATCCAGGATGGATTGTTGTTTCGGGGCAATCAATTGTGCATTCTAGATTTCTCTATGAGAGAGAATTTGGTAAAGGAGAAGCACAGTGGAGGCTTAGCAGGTCATTTCGGACATGACAAAACATTCGCCAAGTTGAGCGAATCATGTTATTGGCTGAACATACGCGCAGATGTTAAACAGTTTGTTGACAGGTGCCGGATATGTCAACATGAAAAAGGCCGAAAGTAGAACACAAGGTTCTATCAGCCATTGCCCATACCTGAGAGGCCATGGGAGGCAATTAGTATGAATTTTGTGTTGGGTTTACCGAGAACACAATGAGGAGTTGATTCCATTTTTTTGGTGGTGGACAGGTTCTCGAAGATGGCACATTTTATTCCGTGTCATAAGACCAGCGATGCAACGCACATCGCCAACTTGTTTTTCAAAGAGATTGTGCGATTGCATGGTTTGGTGAGGAGCATAGTCTCGGACATGGATACCAAGTTCATAGGTCATTTCTGGAGGACATTATGGAAGAAGCTAGGGAATGACTTGGCATTCAGCTCTGCTTACCATCCACAGACAGATGGGAAGATAGAAGTGGTCAACAGAAGCTTAGGGGATCTGTTGAGGAGCCTAGTGGTGGAGCATCACACCAGTTGGGATCAGATCCTACCACAGGCCGAATTTGCGTACAACGATTCGGTGAATCGGAGTACAGGTAAGAGCCCGTTCCAAATTTTGTATGGGACACAGCCAAGAGGAGTTTCTGAGCTCAAGGAGTCAGAACAGGCTGAAACTAGCAGCGCGAGAGCTGAAGAGTTCGCTGAGGCAATGCAAGAACATCACACACAGGTGAAGCAGCGATTGCAAAAATCAAATCAGGAATATAAGTGTAGAGTCAATCAGAGAAAGAGGCGGCTTCGATTTGAGGTTGGAGACATGGTTCTGGCGCACTTGAGAAAAGAAATCTTCCCAAGGGGAACATACAACAAGCTTAAGATGAAGAAAATTGGGTCGTGTAGAGTCCTGAAGAAATTCGGGGAGAATGCATATGAACTTGAGTTGCCAGAGGGCATCGGGATATCTCCGATATTTAATGTCTCGGACCTATACCCATATAAGGCCGAAGATGCAAGAGCTGGAAGTGTTGAGGAACCAGTAATCCAATGGCAGAAGCAGTTGCCAGTTGCGCAGAAGCCTCAGATGGAGTGCATACTGGAGAAGAGAGTAGGCAGGAAGACCAGGAGAAAGCAGTATTTTGAGTACCTAATGAAATGGAAAGACCACTCAGTGGAGGATGCCAGCTGGGAAACAGAGGCAGTGATACAGAAGCATGGGCATAGTGTGTGGGAGCTCATGGACAGGATCCCATGAAATCTTTTGAGTTGAGGAGTATGATGCAGGAGCATCCACATCTCATCAAGCGAGCCAGCGCGTGGAGTAAAGAACATACAGCTAGATAGTGCCAGCACATACATTTTTGAATTACTTTGAAAAGATTGTTGCGCCTCCATTTGAATGAAAGCATTCATAAGAAGCGCACTTGTATTGTAATGTAGATAAGAAGGCATTTAATAGTTTTAATGTTGTTAGATAGGAATTAACTGTAGATTAGACAGTTTTACTTTCGAGAGGGAAAATGGAATATAGGCACCCTCCTTTGTATCATTGTATTATCATCATCATTCTCATTCATACAGGAGCAAGAGAGAGCAGAACAGAGAGCTTGTGAAGAATCCCCATGTACAGACAGTGAATTAATAGGAAAGCTTTGATTCAATTTCATGGATGCGTTTGATCTCTGTGTGTTGTTGATATTATGTTGTTGCATACTTGCTTCTTTTTATGCTTATCTTCTATATGCTGCATATGTGATTGCATATCAGGTTCGAAACCTGAGAGAATGAGGGAATAAGTTTCAATTGTTTCACTGTTTGAACCAGGAGATTCCTACATAGAGTGCAGTCGAATACCTCCGCATAGAGTGCGTTGAAGAGGTTCAATAGTGAAGCTCTTATTCTCGTCGACCAAAATCGTGTTGGGTTATTCGAGCCGTGCAGGTGAAGTGCAGGTCGGATTGAAGTCTCAGTAGGAAGTCTGAGAGAAGAAAGGCGTGGGGCTATTGTCTTCGTGAATGCACATAGTCCGGAAGAACTCAACACTTCAAGAATTGTTGAAGTTCGAGCGTGGGCAGTTGGTACAGAATCTCTAGAGGAGAAGAGGGGACAAGCTCAGGAGGGATAGTACCTTTGTTTCAGTTGCACAGGACGCAGGTGGTGAAGCGGAGAACTCTTCAAGAGGACGAGAATCGACGACTTGAAATTGTTGTGGAGAGCCACAAAATCCCACAGACCATCAGATCGCGGAGGAGCTGCGAGGGGGTTAACTCGCAGGTGCACGAGAGAATCCGTTTGTCATCGAATATCGGCATATCGGGGTTGGTGAGTGAAAGAGTTGCATGCACGTCGAAATCGCGAGTTGTGATTTCCCGATTTAATCGGAGTCGTCGATCATCGGAGGGACAGGTGGCACGAGATCCCAAGGAGTCGGGACTCGACACTTTGGCATTTTTGAAGTCGAAGGGAGCATGGAGAAACAGCGAATCCCCGAGTTGTGACGGGTCCCACTGAGATGGAGCGGAGGACAGCACGTGGCATCGCACATCGGCATTCAGGGTTTTGAAAGGTGAGTGAATCGCTACCTTTCATCTGCCGATTTCCTGATAGGGGAATCCCCGATACATAGAAGTGTTGACCGTTGACATCGGGGATCGGGATTCAGAGTTTCATATTGCACGAGAGGTGCACACAAGGTTCGTGAGTCCGCAAAACCCGATTTCCCGACTGGTGAAAGGGAGATCGCCGAGAAGTGTACTGTGGGTAAAAGACTTCTGAAGGAGTCAGAAGAGTTTGTTAACTCTTCGGGCCACGGTGTTGAAGGTCCTGGTGAGAGTGATCGTGCCGTAGAGGGCAAGGTTGCAGTCAAGAGCCAGCAAATGAATTCCTTGTTTGTATTGTTGAAGAGATACCGTGAATGGGTGACTACAGCCCCACCAGCAATGCTGAGAAGGCAACGAACGAGGACGAGGCTCGGGAAATTGCATGTGCAGAAAGGAAGGTGGACGAGACCAGAGCAGGGATGAAGGTGGATGCGGCCAGAGCAGAACTGAATGTGATCGAGGCCAGAGCAAGGATGAATGTGGAAGTGGGGAATGAAACCTTCGACGAAGCAGGTAATCATGACTTGCATGGTCCACTCCTCCGTGCAGAGCATCTGGCTCTGGTGTTCGAACTCCGAGGCCACATGGCAGACCATGAGCACAGAGCCCTTCTCATGGGACAGTGTCTGGACTTGCTCCTTGATGCATACTCCAATGCTCCAGCAAAGAGGAAATGTCCATTGTGTGCACATTTGTTCTCCATCCCAGCCAGATCCATGTGGCAGACAGACAAGGGCGACAGGTCACTGGGTATCTTAGTTCTCCTATGCTAGTTTGTTTTATGTTTAATCATGTTGTTGTTACATGTAAACTTGAACTATGGCCAGCTGTCTTGGTTTCCTTCAGGCAGGACAGAGAGCAAAATAGTTTTTAGCTTACCCTCCTAGACTCATCTCACTCCAAACTATGCTGGTTTCCGATAAAACGACAACATTTTTGGTGGCTCAGAACGACTATATCTCTGTGTATTTTGTCAATGTTTCTCCGATAACTTAATATAGAAGGTACTATATTTTTTACTTTAAAAAAAACAATAAATAAGTTAACAATATGCATTTACTCTTATCTCACAATTTTACATTCCATATTTTGTTTTATTTTTATTTAAATTTAGATTAAAAAATAAATATTTCATCTTCCATATTTTATTTTATTTTTATTTAAGTTTAGATTAAAAAAATAAATTGTATTAAAATATCATCCTTGTTACATTATATTGAAATGGATTTGAGTCAATAAAAATAAATTAGTAATATAATGAGTTAAATCTAAAACTCTTAAATTAATATTATATTAATTTTKATSAATAAAYTRTATTAAAAWATTATTTAATTATSAATTTAATTTAATGAATTGAGTTGRAAACTTTTATAAATATAAACTTGAAACATAATTTTCTATATTGTGACTATGTCACCTTAACCTTATTAAAGTGATTCGGCCGATTCATAGAGTGTAGTGTTCGTGTAACACTTAGAGATGCCAAAAAAGTCACTAATTTAATCCTTTTTGGGGCGAACTTCTAAATACAGTTAATATATATTATAATTAAATTTGTAACCTAAAAAACAGAAATGCCAAAGAAAAGTAGGAAATGTATCGATAGATTTCTATGTATCGCTTAATTTTTAGTGTTCGCATGATGGACCTTCAAAATTCAAAATTCAAATATATTCCTTCAAACGGACAAGAGTACAGTTCAATCGCACCTACCAATGGATGTAATCACCAACTCACAACGGTCAAATCCCTATCCCTCTCGTACTCACAACGGTCCACTTGCACATCATTATCACTTGTTCGTTTTGTCGTTATGCTTTTTCTGCTTTTCCTCCCAAACCGTTCTGTCGTTATGCTTTTCCTGGTTCCTCTTCAGCGCCGTAGATCCATCTCCAACGTCTATGCTTTTCTCGGTTCCTCTTCAGCACCGTAAATCCATCTCCAACATCTACAAGGATTGTGATCCAATGCTTTCAATGTGCCCGAATTTTTATATAAACACCTCACTCCATCTATCATTCCATGCATTGTCAGGTCTTCATTGTCAGGATTTTGTTTACAGTTTGTTTTCATTGTTTGACTTATGTGAATGGAGTGTTTCAATGGATGATGCGGGCTTTGATTTGAATGGTTGTGTGCGAATGGATGATATGTCTGGGCTTGGCTCCCGGGCTACCTCGCTTGGACATAGTCTTGATTGAGTACACTCTTCTCCATCCTTAGGCACATTGAATCGCCTTTCTAATAGCAGATACGATTGAAACGGCCCAGTCGATTGTGATCCAATGCTTTCAATGTGCCCGAATTCTTATATAAACACCTCGCTCCATCTATCATTCCATGCATTGTTAGGTCTTCTGGGCTTTTGTTTACAGTTTGTTTTCATTGTTTGATTTACTGTTGATTTGAGAATTAATGCTATGTGTTTTTGTGGGGAGGGATTTCCTTTAGTCATTCATGTATGTTGTATTGCAGTGGTCATTTCTCAACTCTTCCATTAGTCTTTTGTTACTGTTTCATTAGATTTTGTGTCATATAAATCCATATGATGAAATTCATATGTTCAAATTATTGGAGTTAGTGTTTGATGTCTGAAAGTTGAAACCATTTGCCATTATGTTTATGCAGAGTTTAATTTAGTTTATATCTCATTTGTTGGATGATTATTATGTATATTTTACTTTCAATTCAATTAGTTTAAGCAGGACGTTTAGCAGGTTTTCTGTATATATAGTTGAAATAGGGGAAAGGCAACGATTATAATTTATACCCAGATGAAGGAATATTTTATGGGCGTTGTTTAAATGTCATCTTCTTTATGGAGGATTTAGTTTAAATTTTATTTTATACGGCCCTTTACTTTCAATTCCATTAGGTTTGAACGAGATGTTTAGGGATCTTTCACGAGTTTCTTTATACATAGTTTAAATAGATAGCAGATTTTATTGAAGTTTTGTTAATTTCATTTTAAAATTTATAATTGGATCTTTTGGTTTGTTGATATATTTTTCACTTTGGTAATTTGTTTCAGGTCGTTGAAAGAGATTTATAAATTCTGGAAGTTGAGCCGTTGAGAGAGATTTATAAATTCTGGAAGTTGGCTTTATGTATGAAGTTTGATTACATAAGATCTGTTAATATCCGTATAATTTGTTTTCAAGCGAGCAAGCTGTTGAGAGAGATTTATAAATTCTGGAAGTTGGCTTTATGTATGAAGTCTGATTTACATAAGCTCTGTTACTATTTATGTTCATAAGCTCTGTTACTATTTATGTATGAAGTTTGATTACATAAGCTCTGTTACTATTTATGTTACTATTTATGAATGATTTTTTTTGTCTTTGAGTGTTCATCCCTATTTATGCAGAGTTTAATTTAGTTTAAATCTCATCAGTTGGATGATTTTATACATACTTTTACTTTCAATGAATGTTTTCCAAGTTTTCTATATACAATTTAAATAGTGAAAGGGCATAACCAGATGAACTGCTCCTGATACCATATTTTATGAACGGCTCC
>JZKD02S1830546.1:370884-397167 GCA_000966675.3 Picea glauca
TCAAATTATATGGAGGGATTAAAATTTTAAAAGGGAATTGATTGTTTGTTACTTATGCTAATTAAAATTTATTAATTAAAAAGAAAAAGGGGGAAAAGGTGATTTTATACACTTGTTAATTTGAGTTTAGATGAAAAGGAAAAAGAGGGAAACATAAAGAAAAAGAGAAACATAAGGAAAAAGCAGAATGACTAACTTAGTAAGGAATCTTGCCTTTAAGAACTTTCTAAATTGAACTCAACTAGGAATTTAGCAAGGGCGTAAGTCATGAAAATGTGTAAGGGAATATGGGGACACCTAGGAGAGATTCTAGGAATGCTTTTAGGTGGGTGAGGAAAATAGGAGTAATTAAATAATTAATGAAATTAATTTCTAGTGCAATGAATGGGATGGGTGACACGTGTACGGGGAGGATTTTTCTGAATTAAATTATATTGAAAATTAAATTAAATGGGAATTTGAGAAAGAAATCACTTAGAAACTCTATATAAAGGATGAAGGAGGAGGAGTATGGATATATTCTTGGATGCGTAATGTTACACTGCATAATTTTTTACTTGACTGACTTATCTTGTGGGAGTTGGGATACCCATCTTGGTGGTGAGTGGCAACTCGACCTTACGAGGCGAGTTGGGAGCTAGTTGTTCTTTGATTTAGTGTGTGTGGCCCCTTTTGCAGCTCAGGGGGCTAAGGGGGAAGAAGTTACCCCTAGCGTTGGTTGGGAGCTACTGGTAAAGTCACAGCGGTTGGCAAGAGGGAGCAGGATGGAGCGCGCGAGACAACGACTTAGAGTGGTCGAATCAGGATATAGTACACATGCTTTTATTTTGAATGGTAGAGTAATATTGATCTTGCGATTTCATTTTCTATACTTTTAATTATGTAAATAAAGTGTGTTACTTAGCATTTAATGGATAACTTAATTTCACCATAGCCTTAAGCTCGTTGCTTGAATTGACTCCCTTAGCAATCAATCCCTGACTGTTATGACTGGTATGTCTATTTTAATGATTTTTATAAAGAGATTGTGCTTTATCTTTCGACCTCATCTCTAGATCGTCATTCCACACCTGAGTGGTCGGTTAGAAGCCAGATCGACAGTCGTCACTTCGGTGTTAATATACCTATAGATCCTAAAGCCCTGCTTTTTTGTGTGTGGATGATGAGCGAAGGATAGTGTTGCCCAGTTGTCTACCCCTGTTGTTTGTTCCTGGTTGAGTGATTGTATTGCATCTTGTTGCAACTGATTTCCTCTCCGATTGTTTTTCGTTTCCCATGGAGAACCTCTTATGATCCTCTACATTGATCCATGCATTCTGGTGCATTCCTGGCAATAATTTAATTCTGGGCTTTAATGATTTTCTTGGCAAATTTACTGTGCGGTTTTTATACATCTGTTCTACCATTTACTCTACGAAATTACCTTATGTTTTTGCACCTCTGGCCTACGATTTTACCTCTACACTTTAATTCATTTGAAGACAAATTTATCTTGCATATTTATCCACTCGAATGACAATTTATAAATTATTTTGGATTGCGCTTTTTTGGTGTAATGGCTAGGAGATATTACTTGGAATACTCTGCGATCTTCACCTTTTCAAACTGCAATCACTACCTTCATTTACATGGCGAATTTACCTTCAAAGGCTGCAACTGTTATTTTTCATACATAGCATTTTTTTTATATCTCTTGACTGAATTGAATCTTCTTGAATGCGTTTTTTTTTCTACAATATATAGTACCTTGATGGTGACTTAACTCAACGCCATTATTATGATTAAAAATCAGTATTTTATGATACACGGAAGGATATTTGATACCGTGATTTGATACTGCTATTTCTTTAAAATAGTGTTATGGTTATCTCTGATTAAAGGACAGTCCTAGCGAAGGAGAGGCATAGTTTTATGCCCAAATATTTATAGTTATTGTTACTCCTTTATTCTATGCACAGGGATAAAGTTTTGTAATGAAGTCAATGTTATTTCTTAACGTACGCATAGAGTTATACAGGTTCTTGTTATTTTGCACAATGATATATATATATATATATATATATATATATATATATGCCCCTATAGATGATGTAATTAGATTCTTGTTCTCAAATGAGGAGAATTCAAATCCACCTTCTGACACTGCTTCTCTATGAACTATTATCGCTATTATTTAATTATGTGCACAACAATATATTTCTTAATTTATTTAAAATACGTTGAGCGATATACATTGTTTTGGTTATCCTTAATTTATGACACAACTCTCTCCTTGAGGTTTTCCCAGTAGTTTCACCTGTTCCATTGACCGCGAACTTACCCTACCTTATTTGCCTTGACTGTAGATTTCAATGCTTAATTTTTAACCTATATTCGTGACTACAACTTTACTTGTTCCAATGATAGCGAACTCACATTACCTTACTTTATTGTGCATGCAAATTCGAATGTGGTTTTAATATAAATCCATATTATGTAATTCTATGTAATAGTTGTGTTCCCACTGATGTATTGGATGTGTCTTGTCTGGGGTAGTGATTTTGTATCTACAGGTGTAATGGCAGTGTTTTATAGGTGAACATAAGCATTTTTTGGGGGGGTGAATGACAGTGGGGAGTTGGGGTAGACAACGGTTAATCTGTGGTGTTGACTAAGTTTCCACCCATAATTATTGATAGACAACGTGTGATAATTGGCATCGACCTTTTGCATTAAGAAGCAACCTTTTTTTTTATAGATAAAACCCTATTTAGATGGCAACGATTTATTCATTTAAAGGCACAACTGTATCATAATTTGCCCAGCGTTGTCATGTTTTCGTGCAGCATTGTCTTTTAACTTAGCATTTTATCCTTGACAATTTATATCCTTAAAATATATCATCTTTGAATATATCATTATCTTACCTCTTTAAGGGTCAGTATTACTTTTATACGTTAATGTCATCACTATTAATTTCATTAATTAGCTCTTATTGAATGGGAAGAAAAAGTATAGAGAATCTAGTTAGACAACAATGATATTTTTGTATGCAAAGCATTGTTGATGTGTGGTATGTGTTGTATAGTCAGAAGATTTTAATAGGTAATGAAAATGTTTTTCTATCTGATGTGATACAGATTATCAATATTTAGACTATACAAATAACATCCTTTTATTTGGTGTCTTTAAAGAATAGTGTTTCCAGATTCTAAAAAAATAAATGTTCTTATTGCTTGAAGACATGTTCTATTTTTGTTCCATTTAAACGATAGTGATTTCCTCCTTAGGAAGAGGATAGTTGCAATGAAATATTTGTTTTCAATGACAATATTTTATCTTGTACCTATTATTTTGGTTACGCTAGGAATTTATTGTCTTGTATGACTGTCATAGTCGTCTCATTGACCTATCGATTGGGTGCTTGGATCAATAGTCTTCTTGTCAAAAACTCAAAACCTAGAGCATTGGATTCATCTAGAGTCCTTGGTCTAGATAGGTTATGTTGCACCAGGGTTATGGTCATGCCTATCACCTGGGGATGGCATGATTCCTGATGTGGGGATCATGGCATGCCTTATTGGATAGAGGCGAAGGATCACTTCGTCGGAGTCTCTACTTCCCGTTGTGGATGTGGTTGATCATTGTGAGTTCGTGTTGGTGCTTCGGTTGTAACGCCTTCATGCATTGGGTTTTGTGTTCCATAAAGGTTCTAGGGACTGGGCGTTGGGACCATTGTGTCAGGATTGTGGATATTTTCCTTTATCTTGTGGGCATTGTCATGTTTGTGTCGGGTGTTTAATCGTTTCTATTTGATCTACACATGTTTCTCCCTGTTGCTTGTTGTGCTAGTGTGTTGAGACATTGTTGTTTGTTTCCTAATTGGCGTGCATGTGTTCATCATCAGGTTATGTGGTTCAATTGTTGTCACCATTTCCTTATTTCCTGAAAACACAAAAAAAAAATGCACTTTTTGCTTTGCTTGCAATCGTAATGATTTGGGATCATTACATCTGGTATCAGAGAGGGTTCAACCCTGCGACTGTGGATCACCGGGATTTCCATTGCAGTAAACCCTTGATTATTAACCTAGCGTTAACTAAAAACTTTAACGTGTCCATGTGGTGATATCTATTAGAGGACGCCACCGAGGTTCGTAGCGTGGTGTCATGGAAGGAGGTTGGATGCCTCCAGAAGTGCCCACGCCCTCAGAGTCTAACCCCCAAGGGGAGGAGCAAGTCCTTGGGTTGGATCTAATTGTTATAAGGGATGATGATGGCCTAACAAGGTCCTTCCAGAGATTGTCATAGGCCTTGATTCACCATCTCTACTGAGATGAGGCCAAGGCACCTATATCCCTGAGGGTCCATATCATGCCCAATCAGTACCGTTAGTTTTCACTGCGAACTCGAGAAGGTCAAATTTCTGAGTTCTTGGGTGCCCCAGACGGCGTTGCCGCCGAGGCATGGTGGGAGAGTATGGTGACATGCTTCTCACTTTGAAACTATACCTCCAACATGAAGGCCCACATGGAGGTATTTCAACTGAAGGGGAGCACTCTTCTATGGTGGAAGACAGTCCTACAACTTTGAACATGGTCATCGAAGACACGTCATGGGAACTGTTCGAGGAGCGGTTCTAGGAGAGATATCTTTCTAAGGAATTCATTGAGCGTCAACACAACAATTTCAACCCCTTGAGATAGGGTGGTCATACGGTGCCTCGGTACGAGGCCCATTTTGGAGTTGTTTGCATATGCTTCACTCCAAATTATAGAGAACTTAAGGTCAAAAAGTTCGTGTTGGACTTAGCATTAGGATTCAACTTCTACTTTGGGTACCAAGAATTATGGACCAAAGAAAGTGTGTTGGAATGTGGGGAGCCACATTTCCAGTGCGACTACATAGTGAAGAGGACTAGAGAATCTAGATCAGTCGGACCCACTACTGTGGGAGATTCAGGCAAGGCCCATCAGATTCATGGAATAATGAATAAATGCCAGGCAGAGCACCAGTCGACTGTTCTCAAGACGTCAGGTACCGTCGCTGACCAGACCCTTATAATTTGATAGGTCTAGGTGCTACTCAAGATTACAGGATGTAGCCTTGACCTGAGAGAGTTTTTCACTAGGGCCATCCTGAACGTCACAATCCTAGGATCTTATGACATCGTGATCAGTATGGACTAGTTGGAATCACATGAGGCGATACTCAACTGTACAATGAAATGGTTGAGCTTGGTCTATAATGAGGGATTGAGACTCATGATTGTAGGTCAGAACCAGGGAGTTTCCCTAAGGTTCATCTCTTCCTTGTAGCTATGGAAGAGCATGCGCAAGGGGTGTAAGCTTTATGAAATCCTTGCATTACATGAAAGGAAAGTAGTGGAAGGTCTAGAGCACCTTCTGGTGGTGGGAGAGTTTGTGGATGTCTTTTCGGAGGACTTACCTGGGATGCCACCAGAGAGGGAATTGGATTTTACGATAGACTTAAAATCGAGGACTGAACCAATAGCAAGAACACCTTATCGGATATCAACCTCGGAGTTACAGGAGTTGAGAATGCAACAGAAGGAGCTGCTAGACCTGGAACTTATATTCCCAAGTGTGTCACCATGGGGCATGCTTGTTATTTTCATACAAAATAAGGATGGGTCATGGAGACTTTGCATTAACTACCATCAATTGAACAAGGTAACAAACAAGAATCAATATATGTTGCCAAGGATCGATGATCTGTTGATCAAATGAAGGGTGTGATGGTGTTTTCAAGCATCGACTTGAGATCAGGGTATCATCAGTTACAGATCAAGAGGATGTGATGGCACGACGCTCCTACATACCCAGCAGGGTCTCTGCGCCTGACCTCCCAGTCTTTAAGGATCACTTAGTGTTCCCGTCTGAGCCGAAGCAGCTCTTTGGACTCCCAATGGAATCCCTGTGAAAAACCCGATCCACAGGTCCTTTCTTCACTCGCACGGCCTTCTGCACATGACTGCGCTCTTTCCCTGATGACAATTTTGGGTTTTGGGGTTTCGAAATCCCTGATGACAAGAGTTCTTTTCCTCTCAAACTCCCGATCTCCGATGAGCAATTTCACCGATACGCGCCCTTTACGCGTTAGTCCTCTTGGCTATGCTCTGGTCCATGTGACCGCTAATTCATAAGACTGTAGCCTTATCCTTCTTTCGAGGTTTTGGACTTTAAAAATCCCAATGCGCTCCAATTCCCATTATCCCTCCAGACTAGACTCCTGGCCTACATGACCACTATCTCACAAGACTGCAGCATTGTCTCCTATCGTGGTTTCGAACATCGCAATGTCAAAATGCCTAAACTTTTTGTCCCCGGAATCCCCGATATCCCGATATGACGTCAGCTTCCGCTAGTCCCCTGGACTAGACCTTTGGGTCCATACGACCTCCCTCTATATGACCAAAGTCATACCACCTATCAGGGTTTTAGACTTTTCAATGTCGAAATACACTCACCCTCAGGATTCGCGATCCCTCGAATCCCAATTTCCCGCTATGCTGACAGTTGGCTCCCCCAATGGCGCTTCCCTCCTTGTCGGGGTTTCAGACTTAGCGACTATGAAATGCCCAAACCTCTTTCTATCAGGATTCCTGATATCCCGATGAAAAAAATGCCAATAGACGACTTCCTGTCGAGACTTTCCCCAATGGCTCTGATTGTTGCTACACATCCTCCTCTGATGGACGGTCCCGGTTAACTCTTGGGATTTCGAGACTTAAAATGTCCCGACTTTCACGACCTCAAGAACTCCGATTTCCCGAGCGTTGATATCCTGATGTCTAGTGCCCAGATCTCCGGAATGGACGATCGTGTGACACGCGTCCTCTCTTAGATGGACGGCCCAAATTTGTGTCGGGGTTTTCAAGGTGGACTTACCGGATATCCTGTCCACGGGAATGTCGATATCTCGACTCCCGATGCCTCGATCTCCACCATGTATCTCCACTAACGGACGGTCCAGATCGTTCCCAGGTAATTTCCCATGGAAATTCTCGATCTCATGTCATCGAGACTTCCGATTTCCTGATATGTGAAACCCGATGAGCCAACCCTCCTTTCCGGATTTCTCCTTGGCTTTTCCCGATGGTTTAACCACCGTGTAACTCATGACAGATCTGACGGCTGTCGGTTTCTTCACTCTAGATCTGATGGCTCAGATCACCTCTTTCTCCCACACACCCTCTGAACATGAATACCTTCCAACGGTCCAGATCTCCTTGGCCGATCCGACGGCTGTCGTTGCTCCTCCTGAGCTTCTACGCACTTTCTTCCTGCACTTGGAAGAATTTCAAAAGCCAAAGGCCTCAACCTTTGCTCCCTTTCTCTTCTGTGAACTCCTTTGCTTGAGTTCCGTTGTGCGCGTTCTCCTCGACATTGTTCCTCCTGAGCTTTCACTTCCAAATCCTCAAAGGATTCTTTGACTTCTGCCCTCTGTAGAGTCTTCACGCACCCACAGTGTTGTCTCTCCTAAGCTTCTTAACCACACAGACCCCTAAGGGACTTTGTCTTTCTTCCTTTCTCCTACATATGGAAAAATATTGGGATGCCCTCCTGGCTATCCTCTGCCTCAAGCAACCTCTTGCTGAGTGCTTCTAGGTATTCAGTAACCCCGCGAAGATCCTTCAGTGGATTCTTCCCTCAATTATAGAACTCAAAGAGTTCTCTTCTCTTGTGTCGTCTGCACAATGTCTCTATGCCCTCCTGGCAGAGTGTCTTCTTCCAAAACTTCCAGTATTTCTGTCCTCCTGTGCACCTATGCACCCGCTCAATGCCCACCTGGCAGAACTCTCACAATATTCACTGATTTTGTCTCTTCCCTGAACTTATCAACAGAAGTCAGCCTTTGTGCACCCCTTGCACCTGCTCAATGCCCACCTGGAAGAGCTTCATAGAATTCCTCAAAGCTTCTGATTCTTCTTCCTGAACCCACAGCAGAGTTCTTCTCAATGCACCATTGTGCATATGCTCAATGCCCACTTTCCAGAGCTTCATAGAACTCACAGCAAAGTTTTGTCTGCAACTGTGTCTCTCCTACACAGCCTTGCCTCCAAGGTATTCAACAACCTTGAGGTCTTCACCGAGTTGTTGATTCCATCTCTTGTGCCACAGCATGTCTTCGTTTGAACCCACAGTATTCATAAATGCACCTCTATGCACGCCTATCAGAACCCGCAGCGCTCTGTCACACCCTCCTGGTATGAAGCCTCAAAGACCTTCACCTGAAATTAGAACAACCTGCAAATGCCTAACATACATCTACAGCATATAAAGAACACTCACAGACATCCACATAACACAGAAATACATGCAGGAAAAACTGATTTTGTTTATATTAAATGGAAAATGCCTGTTTGTACAAGGGTGTTCCTTAGCACGGCCTGTAACAAGGTCTCAGCTCTTCTCTTCTGCTCTCTACTCGTAGATTCTCTACTATATCAACTTCTTACCCAAAATGAGATACGAAATCTCTTTTACCCGAGGGGGATCTTCGAGCTCTTCCCTCCAACCTACCTACCCTATTCAATTGCATTGAATGGGTTGTCTAGTCCAGAACCTAGATCTAGATCTCAGCCATACAAACATTAAAGGCCGATCTTATCTATAGCATGCGCAAAGGCACGGCTTCACAGCTCAACAGCTTAAGAAATTAAATTACATTCAATTCAGATTTTAAATGAGGATTGCGCCTCTCTTTTCATCTTTGAATGCACGCGCTCGACGTGGTTGTTTAGTTGGTTGGCTGACGTGGAGAGATGCTCCTGCATCAAAATCCTCAGCTGCAAAATTCATGAGCTCCTGCTCATGAGCTTCCCATCTCTGATGTTGAAATCCTCTTGGATCCCAAATCATCCTTTGGAGTTGTTCATCTGCTCCATTCTGTTTCTTCTGCACTGCTGTTGCTGTTGCTTCCTTCCTTCTGCTCAGCTGCTCCTCACTGGCAGTTTTTGCTGATTAGATCATCAGCCTTATGATCTCTTCTATCACCTCGTCCAGCTACTCCAGTGGTTGGCTCTGTTCATGCAATCTCCTTAGTTGCAAAAAATTTTGGCACATGGGCAGATTCTCAAGATCTCCCATGCCTTCTTCATTAGCCTCCAACTTTACCTGTTGGATGTGCACGCTCTGCACTTTCACCCTCTCTTCTAGGGATTCAATTTGTTCCCACAGATCAGCAAAGAAAATGTTGTCTACCTCTTCTTCTTCTGTTGCTGCAAACTCCCATGTTGCAGTCTTTTCAGTCTCCTGGCTTAAAATACTGAGCCATTCCTCAGAATGCTCATCATCCTCTCATGCTTCTTCTACTGTCAGCCTCAGTGCTATAGCTTCTTCAGCTTCCTGGCTGAAAGTGTTGAGACATTCCTCTGAATTCTCATTTTCCTCGTCGTCGGCTTGGGCAGCTTCCAAAGTCTTCTCCAATCCCTCTTCTTTTCTGACAATCATAGCTGACTATTCTGTTGTTGTTGTTGCACCATCTGCAACATAGACTTCTGCCTCCTCTTGGGAAAGTGGTAGGAATACTTGAATTCCTCCAATCATTAGAATATCCCTCAGATCCTCCTCCTCTGTCAGCTGCACATGTTGATCTAACTCTATCTTTGAGTTCATCTGCTCTGTTAGCTCTTATGGCTGATTCCGACTCACTTCTAAGATCATGACACCCTCAGATAGTCTCATCTGCTCATCCCTACCCACCTGGCAATATGGGATGCTTCTGCTACCCTCCTGGCAGGTTATGAGATCAACTGATCCCATCTTCATCAGCAACCCTTATTGAATTGAACTCTTCTCCAAGTCCATGAGACCTTCAGATAGTCTTGAATGCTCATCTCTACCCACCTGGCAGTTTAAGATGCTCCCACTTCCCTCCTGGCAGTCTTTGAGATCCCGCAGCGACCTCATATCATTGCCCAATTGGCAATGTGAAATTCCTTGGCTGTCATCCTGACAGTCTCTAAGATCCCGCAGTGATCTCAATTCGTTGCCCACCTGGCAATCTGGAATTTCTTCTCTGCCCTCCTGGCAGTTCTTGAGATCCTCAGCTGATCCCAATTCATTCTCTTCACCGAGAATTTTTCTAGTATTTGGTTCACATATCTGAACCATTTCTCTAGGTTCATTGAGGTTTTCAGCATACCTCAACCATCTTTTTAACAGCCTGCGCTTCCCTCTGACCATCAACTCCTTGACTGGCCATTTTGCTTTCGGCTTCCTCATGGGCCATTCACGCATCCATATCAACCTCTTATCCTACCGCATCTTCAATTCGAACTTTTCTATGTCTGCCTTTAATTCATAGAGCTCTTTATCCATTTCTACAAGCTTTTTCTCTTTTTTATTTCTCCCAGCATACCTGTGGTCTTCAGTAACCATGGTATTGTCTCTGTCTGCTTTCTTAGCAAACCTGTCACTGTCACTCTGCACTAAGAGTGTTACTAGCTTCATCTTATAGTCTCCCTGACTATCTTCTTAACCGCTGCTTGCCTACCTGCAAACAACCACCACAGAGTTTCTGGCGCTCTGTCTTCCTTTACCTTCTCCCTCTGCTTGAAATATACAAACATATTTCTAGCTTTGATACCACTTGATGGTGTGACGCTCCTACATACCCCGTAGGGTCTCTGCGCCTGACCTCCCGGTCTTTAAGGATCGCTCAGTGTTCCCTTCTGAGTTGAAGCAGCTCTTTGGACTCCCAATGGAATCCCTGTGAAAAACCTAATCCAGAGGTCCTTTCTTCACCCGCACGGCCTTCTGCACATGACCGCGCTCTTTCCCTGATGACAATTTTGGGTTTTGGGGTTTCAAAATCCCCGATGACAAGAGTTCCTGTCCTCTCGAACTCCCGATCTCTGATGAGTAATTTCACCGATACACGCTCTTTACGCGTTAGTCCTCTTGGCTATGCTCTGGTCCATGTGACCACTAATTCATAAGACCACAGCCTTATCCTTCTTTCGGGGTTTCGGACTTTCAAAATCCCGATGCGCTCCAATTCCCATTATCCCTTTGGACTAGAATCCTGGCCCACATGACCACTATCTCACAAGACCGCAGTTGTGTCTCCTATCGGGGTTTCAAACATCACAATGTCAAAATGCCTAAACATATTGTCCCCGGAATCCCCGATATCCCGATATGACGTCAGCTTCTACTAGTCCCCTGGGTTAGACCTTTGGGTCCATACGACCTCCCTCTATATGACCGTAGTCATACCACCTATCGGGGTTTCAGACTTTTCAATGCCAAAATACACTCATCCTCAAGATTTGTGATCCCTCGAATCCTGATTTCCTACTATGCTGACAGTTGGCTCCCCCAATGGTGCTTCCCTCCTTGTCGGGGTTTCAGAATTCACGATTCCAAAATGCCCAAACCTCTTGCTATCAAGATTCTCGATATCCCGATGACCAAAATGTCGATAGACAAATTCCTGTCGGGACTTTCCCTGATGGCTCTGATTGCTATTGTGCATCCTCCTCTGATGGACGGTCCTGGTTAACTCTCGACATTTTGAGACTTAAAATGTCCCGACTTTCACGACCTCGAGAACTCTGATTTCCCGAGCGTCGATATCCCGATGTCTAGTGCCCGGATCTCCGGAATGGACGATCGTGTGACACACATCCTCTCTTAGATGGATGACCCAGATTTTTGTCGGGGTTTTCAAGGTGGACTTACCCAATCTCCTGTCCACGGGAATGCCAATATCCCTACTCCCGACGCCTCGTTCTCCGCCACATATATCTACTAACGGATGGTCCAGATCGTTCCCGAGTAATTTCCCATGGAAATTCCCGATCTGATGTCATCGAGACTTCCGATTTCTCGATATGCGAAACCCGATGAGCTAACCCTCCTTTCAGGATTTCTCCTTGGATTTTCCCGATGGTTTAACCACCGTATAACTCACGAAAAATCTGATGGTTGTCGAGTTCTTCACTCTAGATCTGATGGCTCAGATCACCTCTTTCTCCTGCGCACCCTCTGGACGTGAATACCTTCCAACGGTCCAGATCTCCTCGGCCGATGTGATGGCTATCGTTGCTCCTCCTGAGCTTCTGTGCACTTTCTTCCTGCACTTGGAATAATTTCAAAAGCCAAAGGCCTCAACCTTTGATCCCTTTCTCTTCTGCGAACTCCTTTGCTTGAGTTTCATTGCGCGCGTTCTCCTCGACGTTGTTCCTCCTGAGCTTTCACTTATGAATCCTCAAAGGATTCTTTAACTTCTGCCCTCTGTAGAGTCTTCACGCACCCACAGTGTTATCTCTCCTAATATTCTTAACCACTCAGACCCCTAAGGGACTTTGTCTTTCTTCCTTTCTCCTACAGATGGAGAAATATTGGGATGCCCTCCTGGCTATCCTCTGCCTCAAGCAACCTCTTTCTGAGTGCTTCTGGGTATTCAGTAACCCCACGAAGATCCTTCAGTGGATTCTTCCCTCAATTACAGAACTCAAAGATTTCTCTTCTCCTGTGCCATCTACACAATGTCTCTATGCCCTCCTGGCAGAGTGTCTTCTTCCAGAACTTCCATCAGTTCTGTCCTCCTGTGCACCTATGCACCCGCTCGATTCCCACCTGGCAGAACTCTCAGAATCTTCAGTGATTCTGTCTCTTCCCTAAACTTCACAACAGAAGTCTTCTTTTGTGCACCCCTTTCACCTTCTCAATGCCCACCTGGCAGAGCTTCACAGAATTCCTCAAAGCTTCTGATTCTTCTTCCTGAACTCACAGCAGAGTTCTTCTCGATGCACCACTGTGTATATGCTCAATGCCCACTTGGTAGAGCTTCACAGAACTCACAGCAAAGTTCTGTTTGTAATTGTGTCTCTCCTACGCAGCCTTACCTCCAAGGTATTCAGCAACCTTGAGGTCTTCACTGAGTTGTTGATTCCAACTCTTGTGTCACAGCACGTCTTCGTCTGAACCCGCAGTATTCATAAATGCACCTCTGTGCACATCTATCGGAACCCACAGCATTCTGTCACACCCTCCTGGTATGAAGCCTCAAAGACCTTCACCTGAAATCAGAACAACCTGCAAATGCCTAACATACATCTACAACATATAAAGAAAACTCAGAGACATCCACATAACACAGAAATGCATGAAGGAAAAATTGCTTCTGTTTATATTAAATGGCAAATGCCTATTTGTACAAGGGTGTTCCTGAGCACGGCCTGTAACAAGGTCTCGACTCTTCTCTTCTGCTCTCTACTTGCAGATTCTCTACTATCTCAACTTCTTACCCAAAATGAGATACGAAATCTCTTTTACCCGAGGGGGCTCTTCGAGCTCTTCCCTCCAACCTACCTACCCTATTCAATTGCATTGAATGGAATGTCTAGTCTAGAATCTTGATCTAGATCTCATCCATACAAACATTAAAGGCCGATCTTATCTACATCCTGCGCAAAGGCACGACTTCACAGCTCAACAGCTTAAGCAATTAAATTACATTCAATTCAGATTTTAAATGAGGAATGTGCCTCTCTTTTCATCTTTGAATGCACGTGCTCGACGTGGCTGGTTGGCTGGTTGGCTGACATGGAGAGATGCTCCTGCATCAAACTCCTCAGCTGCAAAATTCATGAGCTCCTGCTCATGAGCTTCCAATCTCTGATGTTGAAATCCTCTTGGATCCCAAATCATCCTTTGGAGTTGTTCATCTGATCCATTCTATTGTCGTTGTTGCTTCTGTGTTGTTGTTGTTGTTGCTTCCTTCCTTCTGTTCAGTTGCTCCTCACTGGCATTTTTTGCTGATTAGATCATCAGCCTTCTAATCTCTTCTATCACCTCATCCAGTTGCTCTAGTGGTTGGCTCTATTCATGCAGTCTCCTTAGCTACAAATATTTTTGGCACATGGGCAGATTCTCAAGATCTCCCATGCCTTCTTCATCAGCCTCCAAATTTACCTATTGGATGTGCATGATCTGCACTTTCACCCTCTCTTCTAGGGCTTCAATTTGTTCCCACAGATTAGCAAAGAAAATGTTGTCTGCCTCTTCTTCTTCTGCTGCTGCAAACTCCCATGTTGCAGTCTTTTTAGTCTCCTGGCTGAAAATACTGAGCCATTCCTTAGAATGCTCATCATCCTCTCTTGCTTCTTCTGCTGTCATCCTCAGTGCTACAGCTTCTTCAGCTTCTTGGCTGAAAGCGTTGAGACATTACTCTGAATGCTCATTTTCCTCGTCGTCGGCTTGGGCAGCTTCCAAATTCTACTCCAATCCCTCTTCTTTTCTGACAATCATAGTTGATTGTTCTGCTGATGTTGCTGCACCATCTGCAACACAGACTTCTGCCTCCTCCTAGGCAAGTGGTAGGAATACCTGAATTCCTCCAATCGTCAGAAGATCCCTCAGATCCTCCTCCTCAGTCGGCTGCACATGCTCATGACAGATCCTCCTCCTCTGTCAGTTGCACATGCTCATGAAGATCCCTCAGATCCTCCTCCTATGTAACTCATGACAGATCTGACGGCTGTCAGGTTCTTCACTCTATATCTGACGGCTCAGATCACCTCTTTCTCCCATGCACCCTCTGGGCGTGAATACCTTCCAACAGTCCAGATCTCCTCGGCCGATCCGACGGCTTTCGTTGCTCCTCTTGAGCTTCTATGCACTTTCTTCCTGCACTTGGAAGAATTTCAAAAGCCAAAGGCCTCAACCTTTGCTCCCTTTCTCTTCTGCAAACTCCTTTTCTTGAGTTCCACTGTGTGCATTCTCCTCGACGATGTTCCTCCTAAGCTTTCACTTCTGAATCCTCAAAGGATTCTTTGACTTCTGCCCTCTGCAGAGTCTTCACGCACCCATAGTGATGTCTCTCCTAAGCTTCTTAACCACTCAGACCCCTAAGGGACTTTGTCTTTCTTCCTTTCTCCTACAGACGGAGAAATATTGGGATTCCCTCCTGGCTATCCTCTGCCTCAAGCAACCTCTTGCTGAGTGCTTCTGGGTATTCAGTAACCCTGCGAAGATCCTTCAGTGGATTCTTCCCTCAATTACAGAACTCAAAAAGTTCTCTTCTCCTGTGTCATCTACACAATGTCTCTATGCCCTCCTGGCAGAGTGTCTTCTTCCAGAACTTCCATCAATTTTGTCCTCCTATGCACCTATGCACCCGCTCAATGCCCACCTAGCAGAACTCTCAAAATCTTCAGTGATTTTGTCTCTTCCCTGAACTTCTCAACAGAAGTCTTACTTTGTGCACCCCTTGCACCTGCTCAATGCCCACCTGGCAGAGCTTCACAGAATTCCTCAAAGCTTCTGATTCTTCTTCCTGAAATCAAAGCAGAGTTCTTCTCGATGCACCACTATGCATATGCTCAATTCCCACTTGGCAGAGCTTCACAGAATTCACAACAAAGTTCTATCTGCAACTGTGTCTCTCCTATCCAGCCTTGCCTCCAAGGTATTCAGCAACCTTGAGGTCTTCACCGAGTTGTTGATTCTAGCTCTTGTGTCACAGCACATCTTCGTCTGAACCTGCAGTATTCATAAATGCACCTTTGTGCACGACTATCAGAACCCACAATGTTCTGTCACACCCTTCTGGTATGAAGCCTCAAAGACCTTCACCTGAAATCAGAACAACCTGCAAATGCCTAACATACATCTACAGCATATAAAGAAAACTCACAGACATCCACATAACACAGAAATACATGCAGGAAAAACTGCTTCTGTTTATATTAAATGGAAAATGCTTGTTTGTACAAGGGTGTTCCTGAGCATGGCCTGTAACAAGGTCTCGGCTCTTCTCTTTTGCTCTCTACTCGCAGATTCTCTACTATCTCAACTTCTTACCCAAAATGAGATACGAAATCTCTTTTACCCGAGGGGGCTCTTCGAGCTCTTCCCTCCAACCTACCTACCCTATTCAATCGCATTGAATGGGCTATCTAGTCCAGAATCTGGATCTAGATCTTAGCCATACAAACATTAAAGGCTGATCTTATCTACATACTGCGCAAAGGCACGGCTTCACAGCTCAACATCTTAAGCAATTAAATTACATTCAATTCAGATTTTAAATGAGGACTGCGCCTCTCTTTTCATCTTTGAATGCACGCGCTCGACATGGCTGGCTGGCTAGCTGGCTGACATGGAGAGATGCTCCTGCATCAGGATGACATCCCTAAGACTTCCTTTAAGACAAGGTTTGGATATTATGAGTTTATTGTTTTACTGTTTGGACTAACAAACAGCCTAGGCTTATTTACAAGTTTGATGAAATAGGTGTTCCGCGAGTACTTGAACAAGTTTGTCCAAGTATTCATTGATGATATTTTGATTTACTCTCGGATGATGGAGGAGCATAACAAGTAATTGCACTTGGTACTATAGTGTCTACTAGAAAACAAAATTTATGGGAAATTGTCTAAATGTTTGTTTTATCAATCGAAGATTCACTACTTAGAGCATGTCATCTCTGATGAAGGTATCGTTGTGGATCCCGCAAAGTTCAAAGATATTATGGAATGGTCTGTGCCGACGAATGTTCTGGAACTGCGTAGCTTCATGGTTTTAGCGGGACACTATTGACGATTGGTCGAGGGTTTTTCAAAGATAGAAAATGTGATTGCGAAATTGTAGAAGAAGAACAAGAAGTTTGTTTGGACCGAGAATGCACGGAATAATTTCAGAGGCTCAAGGAGATATTGATGACAACACCATTACTAGGTCCCTAACGTGGACACGGAATTATTGGTATGCATTGATGCATCCAAGGAAGCCTTAGGTAGAGTCTTGATGCAATATGGTTGAGTGATCGCTTACATCTCAAGAAAGCTGAGAAGGCATGAGGAGAACTATGCAATGCACGATTTGAGTGGTTAGCCTTTGTTTATTCCTCATTGCATGTTGCATGTACACACAAAGTTATACAAGTTCTTGTTATTCTGCACAATGATATATATATGCCCCTATAGATGATGTAATTAGATTCTTGTTCTCAAATGAGGAGAATTCAAATACACCTTCTAACAATGCTTCTCTATGAACTATTATCATTATTATTTAATTACATGCACATCAATATATTTATTAATTGAGTTATTGTAATTTCTTTAAAATACGCCCAACAATATACATTGTTTTGGTTATCCTTAATTTATGACATAGTGCTCTCCTTGAGATTATCCCAGTGGTTTCACCTGTTCCAT
The DNA here is from genome assembly GCA_000966675.3 of Picea glauca. Classification (NCBI taxonomy): domain Eukaryota; kingdom Viridiplantae; phylum Streptophyta; class Pinopsida; order Pinales; family Pinaceae; genus Picea; species Picea glauca. The sequence continues at coordinate 388,060 of JZKD02S1830546.1, forward strand.
TGATCACGAACTTACCCAACCTTATTCACCTTGAGTGAAAATTTCAATGCTTAATTTTTAACCTATATTTGTGACTGGGATTTTACCTGTTCCAAGGATAGCGAACTCACATTACCTTACTTTATTGTGCATGAAAATTCCAATGTGGTTTTAATAAAAATCTGGACTACATAATTCTATGTAATAGTTGTGTTCCCACTGGATTACTAGATGCTTCTTGTCTGGGGTAGCGGTTGCATTTCTCTAGGTGTAATGGCAGCGTTTTGCAGGTGAACATCAATGTTTTTGGGGGTGTGAATGACACTTGGGAGTTGGGGTAGACAACGTTGAATCTGTGGTGTTGACTGAGTTTCCACCCATAATTATTGATAGATAGTGTGTGATAATTGGTAGCGACCTTTTGCATTAAGCAACAACCTTTTTTTTTATAGATAGTGCTCTATTTAGATGGTAGAGATTTATTCATTTAAAGGCATAGTTGTATCATAATTCGCCCAACGCTGTCATTTTTTCATGCAGCATTGTCTCTTAACTTAACAGTTTATCCTTGACAGTTTATATCCTTAAAATATATCATTTTATATATATCATTATCTTACCTCTTTAAGGGTCGTTATTACTTTTAGACGTTAATGTCATCACTATTAATTTCATTAATTAGCTCTTGTTGAATGGGCAGAAAAAAGTATAGAGAATAAAGTTAGACAACAATGATATTTTTGTATGCAAAGCATTGTCAATGCGTGGTATGCGTTGTTAGACTATACAGATAACACTCTTTTATTTGGTGTCTTTAAAGGATAGAATTTCCAGATTTAAAAAAAAAAAAAAAAAATGTTTTTATTGCTTGAAGACATGTTTCGTTTTTGTTCCATTTAAATGATAGAAATTTCCTCCTTAGGAAGTTACTTGTATGATCTTGGGATTGGAGGATAGTTTCAATGAAATATTTGTTTTCAATGAAAATATTTTATTGTGTACCGATTATTCTGGTTACACCAAGAATTTATTGTGTCGTATGATTGTCATAGTCGTCTCGTTGACCTGTCGATTGGGTGCTTGGATCAGTATTATTCTTGTAAGTAACCAGACTCCTAGAGTGTTGGATTCATCTAGAGTACTTGGTCCAGATAGGTTATGTTGCGCCAGGGTTATGGTCATGCCTATCACCTCAGGATGACATGATTCCTGATGAGGGGATCATGGAGCACCCTATTGGATAGAGGCAAAGGATAACTTGGTCGGAGTCTATGCTTCCCATTGTGGATGTGGTTGATTGTTGTGAGTTCCTGTTGGCACTTGGGCTATAACACCTTCATGTGTTGGGTTTTGCATGCCATATAGGTTCTAATGACTGGGCGTTGGGACCATTGTGTCGATATTGTGGATGTTTTCCTTTAGCTTGTGGGCATTGTCATGTTTGTGTCAGGTGGTTAATCATTTCTATTTGATCTATGAATGTTTCTCCCTGTTTCTTGTTGTGCTAGGGCATTGAGACGTTGTTTTTTATTGTCTAATCGGCGTGTGTGTGTTAATCGTCAGGTTTTTTGGTTCAACTATTGTCGTCATTGCCTTCTTGCCTAAAAACACAAAAAAAAAATATACTTTTCGCTTCGGTTGTAGTCATAATGATTTGGGGTCATTACACAAAACCATTATTTCAAAACCCAGTCATAAGACATCATTAAGTAACTAGAGTGGAATTTCCCCATGGGGAAACCGATTTACCCATAGTACTATACGCTCTAAAACTGATATAAGACAAACATAACAGATTATAACTAAAAGTGACAAGTGGTAAAATATAATTAAAACAACCAACATGCCATGCAGATGGACACTTGTGCTGCACAAGTTGTGGGGTTGTAACATGGTGTTGTGTCCAAGGGGGTTTCCTTGAGCATTGGAGCCGAATCTGGTGTTTCATCCTCCATGGGAGACTTGTGCAGAGATGGGACCAATATCGATTGTTCATCCCCTAGTGCAATTGGTGTCGCTTTTGATGGGTGACACAAACCGTGCAAAGATGAGACCATCTGTAGGATTTTTGTCCCCTTCCTGTCCAAGACTTCTAATCGAAAACGTAAGTCCTACACTTCTTTATGCCCTTCAAACACCAGGCCTTACAGAATTTCAAGGTTGTCTTGTACCTTTGTGCAAGTAGTACAATATGAGAAAGAGTGGGGATGCTCCTAATTTTTTCCATGGCCACCGATGAAACCTTCTCGTGGAGATTGGACTGGTGGTGATTGCATTGGGATCTAATTTGGGTATACACAAGACATTCTAGGAGAAATATTTTTTCATCTTCAACCCTCTTCATGTCACACATGTGATAGATTATTTCTTTCCATGGTGTTTTGGGGACTTTGCAATGCCAAATTTAACTATGCAACTCGAGAGAATTAGTTCTTAATTTAGCAATACTTATTGTCTTCTTTACACTCTTCAAAACAATGAGATACTTTTGATCTTAAAGGTTAGCGTTAATCACCTCCTTATGATATGTTAATTTTATTTTATCCTCTAATTCTTTATCACACCATAGATTCTCCTTAAATTTAACATGTACAACATTTTTAATATCATCAATATTCTGTAGAATAACTTATTATTTTATTACCTAATTATTTAGCCAAGACTTGGCATAATTATGTCATACCCGCTTCAGTTGTTGTTGATTTTGGCTAGAGTTTGAAGCAATTTTGGGGATCCTCTTATTATCCATGTTGTTTGTCTTGTTATTGCCCATTAAGTACCTAATCATAGTTGTGCTCTAAATGGGGGAAATGATCGCTTCGATGAGGAGGATAGGATAGGGTGTATTTCCCTTAATTTGAGATTATAAGTTATAAAATTATTTTGGATTCATTATACCTTTCTCTAGGATTCTTGAAAAATATTACATCCCCAAACTTCACATACATATAAGATATTAGGAGTGACAAGAATTTGAAAGAGAAGTTTTTTCTTATCCCATAGTCAAAGGTCTGCTAATTTACAATTATTTTCAAGCCCATAATAAGCTTTCCACCCTCCATTTATGCTTTTATCAATGCTATAGTTCCAATTGAACTTGTGAAGAATATGAATTCCAATATACTTGTACAAAGTTACTTCCTCCAAGATATTGTTTCCATATACAAAATTATTGTAGGTGATATTGTTGGATTTAATGACCATAACCTTCATTTTGTCAGTCTTCATAGTCATACCTATATTGGTTCAAAAGTCTTTGAGGATTCTAATCTACTTACTAATGTCATAGGGATTCATTTCCATAGTAAAAATATCATCAACATAGAGAATAAGGATGATTACAATGCTATCAAGAGTTGGTCCAACACAATTTGTGCCTTCCAAACAATCTTCTAACTTTTTGTTGGAAATGCCAAAAAGAGTAGGGGATATAGGACAACCTTTATTGACTCTTGTATTGTAGTTAATTTCTTTTGGCCAACCCTTAGTGTTGCTAAACTTGGAAATAATGTTCTCATACAACCTTACCACAACAAATCTCAGCTGGAAGGAAACTTTTATCTCTTCTAACCTATTCCAAAGGTTGGTCCTAGGGAGAGTGTCAAAATTTTTCCTAAAGTCAACAAAACAAAAGAGGAGATTGTCTTTATTGTTGAAACACTCTGCAATGATCCTAAGTATGATAATATTGTTCATACTTGAATGATAACCTCTAAATTTAGCATGACCTTTATCTCTTTTTCCATGGCTTTGTAGCCATAAGTTAATATTATTTTCCAAAATACTCTCGTATATCTTGGATAAAATGGGGCTAGTCATAATGGTCCTATAATTATAGGGATTTCTTTTATCACCACTTTTAAAAATAGGTACAATGAAGCTTTGATTCCAAGGCTTAGGGAATCCCTTGAGTGTTAAATTGAAGAGCTTGTGTATTTAGGAAATCCTTGCTTAACTATTAAATTGAAGAGCTTGTGTATTTAGGAAATCCTTGCTTGGCTATTAAATTGAATATCTTGTGTATTTAGGAAATCCTTGCTTAACTATTAAATTGAAGAGCTTGGGTAATTTTTATATTGGTAGTATAAAATATTTTTATATCAATTTAATTTTTTTATTTAATTTGATACTATTGTAAATTAACATGAGCAAGTAAACAATACCATAGAAGGGAGAATTGACAGTCGCGGTGACCTAGGGTTTGAAGGTCACAGCCACAATAGAGAGGAGCATGAGCAGTAGGTTGGGGGGGGCAAGGGGACCCCCTCATACAAACAGGTAGTGGTGGAAAGAGGAAAAGGGCCAAGAAGCAGAGTTTTCAAGGCACAAACAACAAGAACCTCAGGATCAGACCTGGGGAAGCATCAAGAAAGAAGTCAAGACAAAAATTAAACCATGGAGGAAGTCGCTAAGGAGACACAGAATAAAAAACACAAGATCGGGAAGGTTAATGGGACGAAGGAGCGCAACCCTTGCAAACCCAAAACATCATTGATACCTAAGGTGGTACTGGAAGACCCACAAATGAAAATCTACAGGAATCAAATGAATATGCATGCACTCATATGAAAATTCATGGGGTTATGGCCCACAAAAAGAACTTTGCGCAACTATACTAAATACCACTGGAAGCCAAATGGAGAAGTGGAACTTGACCTAGGCTTGAAGGGTTTCTTCACAAAAGTCTTTATTAACCTGGATGATAGGGACAGAGTCTTCAAGGGAGGTCCATACTTCCACGCCTCAGCGAGACTCTACATGCAACCCTAGAAAGAAAAATTTTCCCCAGAGAAAGAAATGTTAAAAAAGGTACCAGTATGGCTGAGACTCTATTCCCTACCCTTAGACTACTGGGTGCCCTATACCTTTGAAGAAATAGGAAACAAATTAGGTAAATATGTGAAGACCTGAGAATCCACCCTAAAAAGAAGATACACATCGTATGGAAGAATCTATATAGAGATGGACATTTCTGGAGAACTCCCAGAAGCCATAATTCTGGAATTCAGGGATGAGGAATGGATCAAAAACATAGATTACAAAGAAATCCCCTTTAGATGTAGGTGATTCCATGAGCATGGAAACTTGATCAAAGAGTGCCCTCTAAACAAAAGACATGAAGTGATAAATCCCAAAACATAGTAAGACGAGGAATGGTTTATAACCTTGAACCCCAGGAACAGAGCAAATAAAAAGAAAAATAAAACCTTAGCAGGAAATACACAGGAGAACTGGAATACGATGGAAGGAAGGGACCAAACAAACAAAGGGACAACAGAAGAAAAGGACTCGGCAAAAGTTCCAGAAGTCAAGGACCAAGCAACAAAAGAGGCCACCCAACAACCAAACATTACAACAACTCAAGGGAGTTGTGCAACCCCGATGGATGGAGAAACAAAAGAGGACAACAATGCTATGCAAGACATAGAGGGGGGTACAGAGATGACCCCGAGTGAAGTAGGTACAGAATACCCTGATCTCAGAGACTTGGTGGAAAGGGAAGGGATAGACCTTCTGCACATATTAGAACAATGGAAAAGGCAAGGAGTCGACAACATACCAACTGAGAAACTCGACCGTATCCAATACTTGCTCCTCATATGGGAGGAAGACAAAGACAGAGGACAAAAACATACACACTAGGATATAGGACACCTAGGAGTGAAAGACAATGAGGGACAATCACAGGCATCACCCAAACAGACGAGAAGGAAAAAAGGTAGGAAATCAAACAATGTAGCACTACAGGAGCTGGGAGCGCTAATGATAAACTTAGGTAATATCAAGAAACTCTTTCCCCACTCTCCCCCACATGTTTAAAAATGAAGGTTATGACTTGGAATATAAGAGGCCTAAACAACCCAAGAAAATAAAGAATCCTTAGGAATAAACTAAAGCATTACAACAACCGGATCTCTGTTTTATTCAAGAGATGAAATGTACTACAGACATAATGGATGCAATCAATAAACAACACCGGTGCAAGTACAAGATGGTATCCATCGAACACCACCAAAGGTTAGGCCGAGGCAACCAGGTGAACACTAACAGTAATCATGCAAATCATAGGAAATACTGAGGAGATTCTATGCAAAAATGTGTATGGGCCCCACGGGCCAGAGGAAAATAAAGGAATGATTCGAGACCTAGAAGATATAAAAGGATGAGCCACCAACCTCCACTAGATACTGGTATGGGACTTCAACATTTTCACCTCCCTTCCAGAAAAGAAGGGTGGTAAGAGAATATTGGATCGGGATGCAGAGGAGTTTTCAAATTTTATAGATAGAGCGGAGATGGTAGACCTCCAAACCAAGAATGGCTAGTTCACCTGGACCAATAAATGGATGAACCAGTTCCAGGTAGCTACAAGACTTGATCGATTCCTTATATCGGAGTCAATCATCATGCAGGGGCAAACCTTAGACTATAACATCCTCCCCAGGGGTGGATCTGATCACTGGCTAGTACAACTGGAACCAGGCTTCCAAACAACACCTAAGAACAAACCCTTCAAATTCAAGAAATTTTGGATCGATCACCCGACTTTCAAGGAAAAAATCAAACAATGGTGGCGGGAGGAGAAACCGGAGCAAGGGACTAGGATGTTCAAACTACACAAGAAACTTAAATATGTCAGAAAAAAAATCAAGGAATGGAACAGAGATATATTTGGGAATATAAACACAAAGAAAAGTGACATCGAAGAAAAAAAGAAAAAAATCCAAGAAACTTGCTTACGGGAAGGCTATACGAAGGACTGAAAAAAGGAAGAGCTCCAAATGACACAAGAATGGGAGGCACGATGCTAGCAGGAGGAAACACTACTGTGTCAAAAGTGTTGCATCCGATGGCTAAAGGAAGGAGAGTGGAAAACCAAGTTCTTCCACAGAACAACCATGGCCAGAAGAGCCCATAACAAAATATTGAAGATCAAGGACCAAGATGGAATCGAGTGTGATTCACATGAAGAGATCAAAAGTGCTCTGGTCAGCCACTTCCATGGGATAGCCCAAGAACCTCATCAAGACAGATCGGAGGCCATACAGAAGATAGCTCAGCATATTCCATGCCTGGTTACCGAGGAACAAAACATCTTCCTGAACAAACCTATTTCCATGGAAGAAATTGATCAATCTCTCCAGGAAATGCCCAGTGGGAAAGCACCAAGTCCAAATGGCTTCACTATGGAGTTCTTCAAAGCCTATTTGGAAATTGTCAAATATGACATCAATAAGGTAGTAGAGGACTCTAGAAGGTCTGGCTCCATCCTTAAATCTCTAAACGCAACCATGATCACCCTAATCCCTAAAGAAAATGAATCCAAAACACTGGACCGGTATAGACCCATAGCACTTTGTAACGTGATCTACAAGATTGTCTCCAAAGTCATAGAAAATAGATTGAAACCCCTCCTACCTTCAATGATCTCAAAAGAATAGGCAGGCTTCATGGAAGGTAGACAAATAATGGACAATATCATCCAGGCCCATGAGATCATTCACACCTTAAAAAATCAGAAGAGGGGGGGGGAATGTTAATAAAAATGGACCTAGCAAAAGCCTATGATAAAATTAGTTGGCATTACATGATCAAGACTTTGGAAGCCTTTGGTTTCACCCATCATTGGATCAGTTGGATTGCCAGCCTAGTATTCAAAACAATCTACTCGCTACTAACCAATGGAGCCCCAACCAAAACTTTCTGGCCCATGAGAGGGATCATACAAGGTGACCCAATGTCCCCCTTCCTGTTCATTCTGATGATGGAAGACCTCAGCAGGAGCATAAAGAGCACAACAACAACTAGAGAAATAGCAGGGCTCAAACCCTTCGAAAATTGCCCTACTTTAACCCACCAACATTTTTTTTGATGATACACTCCTCCACGGCACACCCACGGTCAAAGAAGCCAAAGCCTAAAAATGCATCCTAGAAGATTTTGGAGAAGCCTCAGGCACTGAGATTAACCCCTCCAAGTCGATTACATTTTTCTTTAATACCAACCCAGCTATCCAAAGGAATTTGACCAACATTCTAGGCTTTAAATGAAAAACACTTCCAACCAATTATTTGGGGGTTCCTTTGATAGAAAAAGTATATAAGTTGTCAACTTGGGAAGGAGTAATAAAAAGGTTACAGGAGTAGGTAAAAAACTGGACTTATAGGTCCCTTAATCTAGCTGGCAGATTGATCCTAACTAAGACTGTCTTACAAGCTATTCCAACCTATATGTTGTCAGTCTTCCCCACTGCACAGGGGATCCTACAGAAAATCAAATCCATCCAAAAGGAATTCCTATGGTGAGGTGTGGAAACAAAGAAAAAATGGTCCCAGGTGGCCTCGGAGAAAGTCTGCAGGCCAAAAAGCAAAGGAGGCTTGGGGATGCAAGATCCACAAATGACCAACAATGCATATGTGGTGAAACTATGGTGGCGTTGGGTCAAATAAACTACAACACCTTGGGTAAACCTATGGAAGGCAAAGTATGCACTGGACACTCTCAACTGGGACATAATCCACTTTGGAGGAACCAGGGAAGGCTCAGCCATCTGGAACCTAGCATGGCACAACAAAGCATGGATTCAGACACACGGATTTTGGGAAATTAGGAATGGAAGAACAACCAGATTCTGGGAGGATGCTTGGCAACAGGAACCAAGGATGGAAAACCCAGATAGAGGGATACTCCAACAGGACCTCATCACACAAGGAAAAATCAACGTCTATCGATACTAGTAGCAGGGAACAGACCAAAACAAATGGACAGCCTGGGACAATATTATTCCTCAGAAAAATGAGATACTCGCAACAACAATAAAAGAGGTGGAGGAGGAATTGGGTAGATAGAAAATAATAGTAACGGAAGGAGAAGACCAGCTGAGGTGGGGAAAAAGAGACGGAAGGGAATTCAACCTAAAATAAGTCCAACACTATATGGCAGACCCAAACCAAGACAACCTAGCACAACACTGGGATAAGCTCTGGAACAAACCCCAATGGCCAAAGATTAATATCTTCCAATGGCTAATATTACACAACCGGATCCTAACTTGGGATAACCTAAGGAAAAGAGTTTTCATTGGTCCATCAAGATGTCAACTATGTCAAACTCGGGAAGAACAACCAA
>JZKD02S1830546.1:420106-430570 GCA_000966675.3 Picea glauca
ATACTTTAGAACTAGGGAAAGAGTAGTATTCTGTCACTGTTTGTTCCAGATCCAGGTGGATCTGGGGAGATCGGTTTGTGTCCGCACTTACGGATTTATCCTAAAACAGGGAGTATCTGAACTGTGGGATTCAGAGTAGACTGCTACTAGCAATGCTAGTGCAGAAGAGTTCGCAGAAAAAATGAAGGAACTTCACAGCAAGGTGAAGCAACGACTGATTGATTCAAATCAGGAATACAAACGCAGAGCGGATCAGCATAGGAGACAACTTCAATTCGAGGTTGGTTATCTAGTTCTGGCACATCTGAGGAAGGAAAGGTTCCCAAGGGGAACATACAACAAGTTAAAGATGAAGAAAATTGGGCCATGCAGAGTCCTGAAGAAACTGGGAGAAAATTCTTATGAGATTGAATTGTCGGATGACATCGGAATATCTCCGACATTCAATGTCTCAGAGTTATATCCATATAAATCTAAGGAAGCAAGAGCTAGAAATGATGAGCAGCCAGAAGTCCAGTGGCAGAAGCAGATGTCGATTGCAGAGAAGCCACAAATGGAGCGTATATTGGACAAGCGAGTAGGTAAAAAGACCAGGAGGAAAGAATACTACGAGTACCTGGTCAAATGGAAGAATCACCCAGTGGAGGATGCCAGCTAGGAGATAGAAGCAGTGATTCAAAGGCATGGACAAACCGTGCAGGAGCTCATGGACAGGAGCCCATGAAAGTTTTCAAGCCGAGGAGTATGATGCAGGAGCATCGCTAACTCATCAAGGAGCACTGCCATGACAAGCGAGCCATCATGGAACGCAATGAACAGTTGGACAAGCCAGCAGAAATTTTTTGAATTTTCATTCAATAGGATGTGCCAATGTATAAATGATGCATTTATGAAAGCACCTTTTGTATGTTGTATCAGACCTCGAGCCATACGCTCTTGTCTAAAATAGATAGGAGGCATTTATTAGATTTAATGCAATTAGATAGGATTTTATTTTCCAGATTAGACAATTTTAGAGTCTGAGAGGGAAATCGGATATAGACACCTTCATTGTACATTGTAACATTATTCAGAATCAAGCATTCAGAAGAGAAGAGCAAGCAGGGAAATTGTGAAGAACACCCATGTACAGATGTGTTGAATTAATAGAATGGAATTCTCATTCAAATTCATGGCTGGTGTTGTTTCTCTGTGTATGTTGTTTATGTGCTCATGAATGTTTATTTTCTGGTGATGCATTTTCTTTGTATATGATGTGCATGTGATTTCAGGTTTTAGCTGAAGTCAGAAAGGGAAGAGAATAAGTTTCAATTGTTTCTCTATCTGAGCTGGGAGATTCCTGCAATGCTTGTCGTTGAATTCATCCGCAAGGAGTGCGTTGATGAAGGCTCAGTAGTTTAACCTTTATTCTCATTTACCCAGGAGTGGAATTGATTTGTTGAAGCCATGCGACGAGTGCGCAGACAGGAGAAGAAGTCTCAGTTCCAAATCTGAGAAAAGGGAAATTAAAGACTGCTGCTGCAGGGAGTGCGCAGAGTCGAAGGGATTCAACACTTAGGAGTTGTTGAAAGATTGCGCAAGGGGTGCGCATAAATTCCTCTGAAGGAGTCAGAGTAGAGAAGCTCAGGAGGTTTAGAACCTTTGTGGGTATCTTCAAAGAAGAGCACAGGAAGTGTGCCATGAAACATTTCAAGGAAGAGTTTTTAGTGCAGGTGTGGAAGGCAAGTGCGAGAGAAAACACTTAGTCATTTTAAGAAATCCTCGAGGAGGAGGAATCAGTGGCCAGGATCCACAAAGGAGATTGACGAAGTTCCTTCAGCCGTTAGATCTCAGGAAAGTTGCACAGGATTTAAGCCTATGGAATAAGAAAAGGATTCATGGAGTCATCGAGACTTGACTCATCGAAAAATTGGGGTTCCCAGTGACGAGAGAACTGTGACCGCAGGAGTCGCGAAACTCTGAATCACGATGAACACACAGCTACAGGGTCACCACAGAAGACAGATGTCATCGGGGTTCGGGACTTGGAGAGCCTCGTGAGTTTGTGTAACGAGAATCACGATTTCCCGAAACACGATTTCCCCATCGCACAGAAGTTCAAGCCATAGGCACTGGAGAGGAGGACAGGTGTCGGAGAAGTCAACCTTTGCAGGGGTCAACGCATGGTTGCATCGGGAATCGGAGAATCAGAAATTTCGAGGGTGCATGTTTCGTGCATATCATTTCCGCGAAGTTCAAAACTCCGACGGGAGCAGGATGTGGTCTCGTGGAACGACAGGTCATATGCGGAAGGGGATAACCTAAAGGGGCTTGGAGCGGAGAAAATCCCCATCGCGAATCGGGGTTCAGAGATTCATGGTGCCAGCAAAACGTGACATCGCATATGCTGATTTCTCGATAGGGAAATCCCCGACAGGAACGAAGAAGTATCAACATTGAGACCCATCGGGTTTCGGGGTTTTGGATAGCACGAGGAATGTGCCCATGAGTTTCATGATAAAACGAAACCCGATCTCCCGATAAGGCAAAGACCAGATCACAGGGAAAGAGTTCTGTGGGTATTGAGAGATCCTGATAAGGGATCGAAAGAACCTTGAAGTTCTTCCGGCCGAGAGCATAAGAAGCTCTTGAGGAGGCAGATGTGCTCAGTGGAGTGCGGTCTGCATCAGAGTGGTATCAGAGTAGTTCATATCTTTTGCTTTCTGTAGCAGAAGAGAAGGATTAAATTCGCCATGCTGCCCAGGAGGGAGAGACAGTCACCTGACCCAGAAGACAGGGAGGTGAGAAGAAGAGGTATGCTGGCAGGAAATTTGGAACTGGAAAGGTAAATGAGAGATCTTCGAGCAAGACTAAAAGATATGGAGGCAGCGCAGAGACGCACAGAAAATATTGTGGATATGAGCGACTCTGAAGGCGAAGACGAAGTTGAACAGCAGGGAGAAGTTGCAGCTGAAGATGTCGCCAATGAGCGATTAATTAAAGCTATCGCCCGGATGAGTTCAAAGACGAAAATGAACATTCCAGTCTATGAGGGAAGTCTGGATGCAGAAGAATTGTTGGATTGGATTCAAGCTCTTGACACCTACTTCGATTATGAAGATATCGAAGAGGATAAAAAGGTAAGGCATGTTGTCACTAAACTGAAAGGACATGTAGAATTATGGTGGGATGAGCTTCAAGCAGATAGGCGTTCCAAAGGCAAGCAAAATATCAAAATATGGGATTGAATGATTGCAAAGATGAAGGCGAAATTCATACCAAGGGATTACCAGATCACACTGTTCAGGAGAATGCAGAACCTGAGACAGAAATTAATGACAGTGAAGGAGTATACCGAGGAGTTTTACAAGCTCAACATCAGAGCAGGTCATCGGGAGAGGGATGATGAAAAAGTTGCCAAGTATATGAATGGCCTGAGGTATGAAATTCAGGACGAATTAAGTTTGGAAACCATCCGAACATTTTAGGATGCTTATCAGATGGCTCTAAAAGCCGAAGAAAAGTTGAGCCGAAAGCAAGGACAGTGAGGGCAAGGCAAGAGTCAGCCCAGAGGTAAGACAGTTGCCCAGGAGAAATACCATAAGCCCAAGGAGGAATGGAAGAAACCTCAGGGTAAGGTTGAGAGAGGTGGAACCTCACAGCGAGGACCACATGCTAAACAGAGGGCACAGCATACAGAGCAAGGTGGCAGTTATGTTGACGCAAACACTTTTCCTCGTACTCGAGGTAGAGGAAGAGGCCGAGGTGGAATTATCACATGTTTCACATGTGGGAAAAATGGGCACAAGTCATTCGAGTGTCCAGATAAAAATAAGGACATCAGAGAAACCCATATCACTGAAGCTCAGAAGCGTGATGATGAGGCGAAATATGCAGAAGGCGGAAGATCGCTCGGAATGCATAAATTTCTTTTGACACCCGAGAAGGAGGTGGAAACCACAGTCCAAAGGACAAGACTGTTCATAACATCTTGCAAGACTAAGGACAGGGTATGCAAGGTTATCGTGGATAGTGGAAGCACAAATAATCTCATTTCAACCGAGATGGTGGAGAAACTAGAGATGGAGATGATTGATCATCCTAGTCCATACAGAGTTTCATGGCTACAGAAAGGACACCAGGTGAGTGTTACAAAACAATGCTTGGTTGAATTCAAAATAGGTGGGTATAATGATAATATCTTGTGTGATGTCATTCCCATGGATGTATGTCATTTATTATTGGGTAGACCGTGGCAATATGACAGAAATGTGATTCATGATGGGAGAATGAACACATATACCCTGGAGAAAAATGGGAGAACCCATATGTTGCTTCCGATAAAGGATAAGGAGGTAAAGCCGAAAGTAAACAGCACAATACTTCTCATGAGTGGGAAGGAGATTCTTACAGACATGGACAAGAAGGAAGATCCACAATTCTTTGTTGTCAGAAAGCCGAGAATTGTTCTGACTAGCACAAGAGTGGACGACTTACCAGATGAGATTCAGGAACTGCTGGAGGAGTTCGCTGACATCATAGTGGACAAATTACCTCATTCGTTGCCACCGATGAGAAGTGTGACTCACCACATAGACCTCATACCAGGAGCGAGTTTGTCGAACAAGGCTGCGTACAGATTGACACCATAAGAAAATGAGGAGGTCAAGAAGCAGGTCCAGGATTTGTTGGACAAAGGATTGGTCAGAGAAAGTCTGAGTCTGTGCGTTGTCCCGACCGTGCTTAGTCCGAAGAAGGATGGAGGCTGGAGAATGTGCATGGACTCAAGAGCGATCAACAAAATTACCATCAGGTACAGATTTCCACTGCCGAGAATGGATGATCTGATGGATTTCCTGAGTGGGGCAAATTATTTTTCAAAGATAGATTTGAAAAGTGGATATCATCAGATTCGCATGAGGGAAGGTGATGAATGGAAGACAACATTCAAGACAAATGAAGGTTTGTACGAATGGTTGGTCATGCCGTTTGGTTTGAGAAATGCACCTAGCACATTCATGAGATTGATGAATGAAGTCTTGAAGGAATTCATCGGGAAATTTGTTGTCGTATATCTGGATGATATACTGGTCTTTAGTAAAACAAAGGTTGAACATTTGAAGCATTTGTTCATTGTGATGAGAAAGCTACAGCAGGAGAAGTTGTTGATTAATATGAAGATGTCCTCATTCATGAAGACAGAGCTCATTTATTTGGGTTTTGTTATTTCAGCAAATGAATTGAAAACGGATCCAAGTAAGGTGGAAGTGATTAAGAATTGGCCATCACCCAGAAATGTTTTTGAGGTGAGGAGTTTCCATGGTTTGGCTAGTTTCTACCAAAAATTCATCAGGAATTTCAGTGGAATTAGTGCAGCAATGATGGATACAGTGAAGAAGCAGCATAAGACTTTTCACTGGACAGCAGAGGCTGAAAAGAGCTTCAATCTATTGAAGCGAAAGATCACAGAGCAACTAGTGTTGGTGCTGCTAGATTTTCGGAAGACATTTCAGGTGAAATGTGATGCCAGTGGGTATGCCATAGGAGCGGTCTTGAGTCAGGAAGACAGACCAGTTGCCTATTTCAGGGAGAAGTTGGATGAAGCAAAACTGAAGTACTCCACGTATGATAAGGAATTTTATGCTATCATACAGGCGTTGAAGAAGTGGAGGCATTACTTGATCCCGAAGGAATTTGTATTGTATAGTGATAATCATGCATTACAGTTTGTGACTCAGCAGGAGAAGCTGAATCAGAAACATGCAAAATGGGTAGAGTATATGCAGAATTTTACATTTGTAATTAAACACATTTCAGGGACTGCTAACAAAGTGGCTGATGCTTTGAGCAGGAAATGTTTTTTGTTGCGGGAGTTCCGAGTCAAAACCTTGGGTTTTGGAAATATTAAAGACATGTATGCAGGTGATGCGGATTTTGCAGAGGCATATGAGGCAGTGGAGAACCCAGTTCTCAGCGACAGAATCCCATGGATAGATTATATGATCCAAGAGGGATTGTTGTTTAGAGGAAATCAATTATGTATTCCAAAATGATCCATGAGGGAGAACCTGCTAAAGGAGAAGCACAGCGGCCGATTAGTAGGGCATTTTGGCCATGACAAGACCTTTGCGAAGCTGAGCGAATCGTATTTTTGGCTAGGCATGCAAGAAGATGTCAAGAGGTTTGTTGACAGGTGTCGAATTTGTCAGCATTCGAAGGGGAGAAAGCAGAATGCAGGATTTTATCAGCCATTGCCTATACCCGAGAGGCCATGGGAGGCAATTAGCATGGATTTTGTATTGGGTTTGTCGAGGACACAGAGAGGGGTTGATTCCATCTTTTTGGTGGTGGACAGGTTTTCAAAGATGGCACACTTCATTCCATGCCAGAAGACCAGAGATGTGACACACATCGCAAATCTATTTTTCAAAGAGATTGTTAGACTTCATGGATTGCCGAGAAGCATTGTATCGGACAGGAATACAAAATTCATAGGGAATTTTTGGAGGAAACTATGGAAGAAGATAGGAACTAACTTGGCATTTAGTTCGGCTTATCATCCACAGACAGATGTACAAACGGAAGTGGTCTACAGGATTCTAGGAGACTTGTTGAGAAGTCTGGTGACAGAGCACCATAGCAGCTGGGATAGCATATTACCACAGGCAGAGTTTGCATACAACGATTCGGTCAATCGAAGCACAGGAAAGAGTCCATTTGAGATTGTATATGGCAGGAAGCTGAGGGGAGTATCTAAACTGCAGGATTCAGAGTAGACTGCTACTAGCAGTGCTAGTGCAGAAGAGTTCGCGGAAGCAATGAAGGAACTTCACAGCAAGGTGAAGCAACGGCTGATTGATTCAAATCAGGAATACAAACGCAGAGCGGATAAACATAGGAGACAACTTCAATTCGAGGTTGGTTATCTAGTTCTGGCACATCTGAGGAAGGAAAGGTTCCCAAGGGGAACATACAACAAGTTAAAGATGAAGAAAATTGGACCATGCAGATTCCTGAAGAAACTGGGAGAAAATTCTTATGAGATTGAATTGTCGGATGACATCGGAATATCTTCGACATTCAATGTCTTAGACTTATATCCATATAAATCTGAGGAAGCAGGAGTTGGAAATGATGAGCAGCCAGAAGTCCAGTGGCAGAAGCAGATGTCGATTGCAGAGAAGCCGCAAATGGAGTGTATACTGGACAAGCGAGTAGGTAAAAAGACCAGGAGGAAAGAATACTACGAGTACCTGGTCAAATGGAAGAATCACCCAGTGGAGGATGCCAGCTGGGAGACAGAAGCAGTGATTCAAAGGCATGGACAAACCGTGCAGGAGCTCATGGACAGGAGCCCATGAAAGTTTTCAAGCCGAGGAGTATGATGCAGGAGCATCGCTAACTCATCAAGGAGCACTGCCATGACAAGTGAGCCAGCATGGAAGGCAATGAACAGTTGGACAAGCCAGCAGAAATTTTTTGAATTTTCATTCAAGAGGATGTGCCAATGTATAAATGATGCATTTATGAAAGCACCTTTTGTATGTTTTATCAGACCTTGAGCCATACACTCTTGTCTAAAATAGATAGGAGGTATTTATTAGATTTAATGCAGGTAGATAGGATTTTATTTTCCAGATTAGACAGTTTTAGAGTCTGAGAGGGAAATCGGATATAGACACCCTCATTGTACATTGTAACATTATTCAGAATCAAGCATTCAGAAGAGAAGAGCAAGAAGGGAAATTGTGAAGAACACCCATGTACAGATGTGTTGAATTAATAGAATGGAATTCTGATTCAAATTCAAGGCTGGTGTTGTTTCTCTGTGTATGTTGTTTATGTGTTCATGAATGTTTGTTTTTTGGTGATGCATTTGCTTTGTATATGTTGTGCATGTGATTTCAGGTTTTAGCTGAAGTCAGAAAGGGAAGAGAATAAGTTTCAATTGTTTCTCTATCTGAGCCGGGAGATTCCTGCAAAGCTTGCAGTTGAATTCATCCGCAAGGAGTGCGTTGATGAAGGCTCGGTAGTTTAACCTTTATTCTCATTTACCCAGGAGTGGAATTGAGTTGTTGAAGCCATGCGAGGAGTGCACAGACAGGAGGAGAAGTCTCAGTTCCGAATCTGAGAAAAGGGAAATTGAAGACTGCTGCTACAGGAAGTGTGCAGAGTCGAAGGGATTCAACACTTAGGAGTTGTTGAAAGATTGCGCAAGGGGTGTGCATAAATTCCTCTGAAGGAGTCAGAGTAGAGAAGCTCAAGAGGTTTAGAACCTTTGTGGGTATCGTCAAAGAAGAGCACAGGAAGTGTGCCATGAAACATTTCAAGGAAGAGTTTTTAGTGCAGGTGTGGAAGGCAAGTGCGAGAGGAAACACTTAGTCATTTTAAGAAATCCTCGAGGAGGAGGAATCGGCGGCCAGGATCCACAGAGGAGATTGACGAAGTTCCATCAGCCGTCAGATCTCAAGAAAGTTACACAGGATTTAAGCCTAGTGAATAAGAAAAGGAGTTATGGAGTCATCGGGACTTGACTCATCGGAAAATCGGGGTTCTCGGTGACGAGAGAACTGTGACCGTAGGAGTCGTGAAACTCCGAATCACAACGAGCACATAGCTACAGGGTCACCCCAGAAGACAGATGTCATCAGGGTTCGGGACTTGGAGAGCCTCATGAGTTTGTGTAACGGGAATTGCGATTTCTCGAAACACGATTTCCCGATCGCATGGAAATTCTAGACATAGGCACTGGAGAGGAGGACAGGTGTCAGAGAAGTCAACCTTTACAGGGGTCAACGCATTGTCGCATCGGGAATCGGAGAGTCGAAAATTTCGAGGGTGCAAGTTTCGTGCATATCATTTCCGCATCATTTCGTGCATATCATTTCGGGTTTCGGGGTTTTGGATAGCACGAGGAACGTGCCCACAAGTTTCACGATAACACGAAACCCGATCTCCTGATAAGGCGAAGAGGAGATCGCAGGGAAAGAGTTATGTGGGTATTGAGAGATCCCGATAAGGGATCGGAAGAACCTTGAAGTTCTTTGGGCCGAGAGCATAAGAAGGTCTTGAGGAGGCGGACGTGCTTAGTGGAGTACGGTCTGCGTCAGAGTGGTATCAGAGCAGGTCATATCTTTTGCTTTCTGTAGCAGAAGAGAAGGAGTAAATTCACCATGCCACCCAGGAGGGAGAGACAGTCACCTGACCCAGAAGACAGGGAGGTGAGAAGAAGAGGTAGGCTGGCAGGAAATTCGGAACTGGAAAGGCAAATGAGAGATCTTCAAGCAAGACTAGAATATATGGAGGCAGCGCAGAGATGCACAGCAAATGTTGTGGATATGAGCGACTCTGAAGGCGAAGACGAAGTTGAACAGCAGGGAGAAGTTGCAGCTGAAGATGTCGCCAATGAGCGATTAATTAAAGCTATCACCCGGATGATTTCAAAGATGAAAATGAACATTCCAGTCTATGAGGGAAGTTTGGATGCAGAAGAATCGTTGGACTGCATTCGAGCTCTTGACACCTACTTCGATTATGAAGATATCGAAGAGGATAAAAAGGTAAGGCATGTTGTCACTAAACTGAAAGGACATGCAGCATTATGGTGGGACGAGCTTCAAGCAGATAGGCGTTCCAAAGGCAAGCAAAATATCAAAAGATGGGATCAAATGATTGCAAAGATGAAGGCGAAATTCATCCCAAGGGATTACCAGATCACACTGTTCAAGAGAATTCAGAACCTGAGACAGAAATTAATGACAGTGAAGGAGTATACCGAGGAGTTTTACAAGCTCAACATCAGAGCAGGTCATCGGGAGAGAGATGATGAAAAAGTTTCCAGGTATATGAATGGCCTGAGGTATGAAATTCAGGACGAATTAAGTTTGGAAACCATCCGAACATTTGAGGATGCTTATCAGATGGCTCTAAAAGCCGAAGAAAAGCTGAGCCGAAAGCAAGGATAGCGAGGGCAAGCCAAGAGTCAGCCCAGAGGTAAGACAGTTGCCCAGGAGAAATACCAAAATCCCAAGGAGGAATGGAAGAAACCTCAGGGTAAGGTTGAGAGAGGTGGAACCTCACAGCGAGGACCACATGCTGAACAGAGGGTGCAGCATACAGAGCAGGGTGGCGGTTATGTTGACGCAAACACTTTTCCTCATACTTGAGGTAGAGGAAGAGGCCGAGGTGGAATTATCACATGTTTCACATGTGGGAAAAATGGGCACAAGTCATTCGAGTGTCCAAAGAAAAATAAGGACATCGGAGAAACCCATATCACTGAAGCTCAGAAGCGTGATGATGAGGCGGAAGATGCAGAAGGCGGAAGATCGCTCGAAATGCAAAAAGTTCTTTTGACACCCGAGAAGGAGGTGGAACCCTCAGTCCAAAGGACAAGACTGTTCATAAAAACTTGCAAGACTAAGGACAGGGTATGCAAGGTTATCGTGGATAGTGGAAGCATAGATAATCTCATTTCAACCGAGA
>JZKD02S1830546.1:460179-475549 GCA_000966675.3 Picea glauca
TGTGCTCTAAATGGGGGAAATGATCGCTTCGATGAGGAGGATAGGATAGGGTGTATTTCCCTTAATTTGAGATTATAAGTTATAAAATTATTTTGGATTCACTGTACCTTTCTCCGGGATTCTTGATAAATATTGCATCCCCAAACTTCAAAAACATATAAGATATTAGGAGTGACAAGAATCCGAAAGAGAAGTTTTTTCTTATCCCATAGTCAAAGGTTTGCTAATTTACAATTATTTTCAAGCCCATAATAAGCTTTCCACCCTCCATTTATGCTTTTATCAATGCTATAGTTCCAATTGAACTTGTGATGAATATGAATTCCAATATACTTGTACAAATTTACTTCCTCCAAGATATTGTTTCCATATACAAAATTATTGTAGGTCATATTGTTGGATTTAATGACCATAACCTTCATTTTGTCAGTCTTCATAGTCATACCTATACTGGATCAAAAGTCTTTGAGGATTCTAAGCTACTTACTAATTTCATAGGGATTCATTTCCATAATAAAAATATCATCGACATAGAGAAGAAGGATGATTACAATGCTATCAAGAGTTGGTCCAACACACTCTGTGGCTTCCAAACAATCTTTTAACTTTTCGTTGGAAATGTCAAAAAGAGTAGGGGATATGGGACAACCTTTCTTGACTCTTGTATTGTAGTTAATTTCTTCTGGCCAACCCTCAGTGTTTCTAAACTTGGAAATAATGTTCTCATACAACCTTACCACAACAAATCTCAACCGGAAGGAAACTTTTATCTCTTCTAACCTATTCCAAAGGTTGTTCCTAGGGGGAGTGTCAAAAGTTTTCCTAAAGTCAACAAAACAACAGAGCAGATTGTTTTTATTGTTGCAACACTCTGCAATGATCCTAAGTGTGATAAGATGGTTCATACTTGAATGATAACCTCCAAATTTAGCATGACCTTTATCTCTTTTTAAATGGCTTTGTAGCCATAAGTTAATCTTATTTTCCAAAATACTCTCGTATATCTTGGATAAAATGGGGATAATCATAATGGTCCTATAATTAGAGAGATTGATTTTATCACCACTTTTAAAAATAGGTACAATGAAGCTTTGAGTCCACGGTTTAGGGAAGCCCTTGAGTGTTAAATTGAAGAGCTTGTGTATTTAGGAAATCCTTTCTTAACTATTAAATTGAAGAGCTTGTGTATTTAGGAAATCTTTTCTTGACTATTAAATTCAAGATCTTGTGTATTTAGGAAATACTTGCTTGACTATTAAATCGAAGAGCTTGTGTAATTTTCATATTGGTAGTATAAAATAATTTTTTATCAATTTAAATTTTTTATTTAATTTGATACTATTGTAAATTAACATGAGCAAGTAAACAATACCATAGAAGGGAAAATTGACAATCACAGTGATCTAGGGTTTGAAGGTCGCGGCCACAATAGAGAGTAGCATGAGCGGTACGTGGGGGGGGCAAGGGGACCCCCTCATACAAACAAGTAGTGGTGGACAGAGGAAAAGGGCCAAGAAGAAAAGTTTTCAAGGCACCAACAACAGGAACCTCAGGATCAGACCCAGGGAAGCATCAAGAAAGAAGTCAGGACAAAAATGAGACCATGGAGGAAGCTTCTAAGGAGACTCAGAATGAAAATAACAACACCGGGAAGGTTAACGGGATGGAGGAGCTCAACCCCTACAAACCCAAAATAGCATTGATACCCAAGGTGGTATTGGAAGACCCACAAACACAAATCTACAGGGATCAAATGAATATGCATGCGCTCATATGAAAATTCATGGGGTTATGGCCCACAAAAAGAACTTTGTGCAACTATATTAAATACCACTGGAATCCAAATGGAGAAGTGGAACTCCACCTAGGCTCAAAGGGTTTCTTCACAACAGTCTTTATTAACCTGGAGGATAGGGACAGAGTCTTTGAGGGAGGTCCATACATCCACACCTCAGCGAGACTCTACATGCAACCTTGGGAAGAAAATTTTTCCCCAGAGAAAGAAACGTTCAAAAAGGTACCAGTATGGCTGGGACTCTATTCCCTACCCTTAGACTATTGGCTTCCCTCTACCTTTGAAGAAGTAGGAAACAAATTGGGTAAATATGTGAAGACCTGAGAATCCACCCTAAAAGGAATATACACATCATATGCAAGAAGATATATAGAGATGGACGTTTCTAGAGCACTCCCAGAATCCATAATTCTGGAATTCAGGGATGAGAAATGGATCCAAAACATAGATTATGAAGAAATACCCTTTAGATGCAGGCGATGCCATGAGCATGGAAACTTGATCAGAGAGTTCCCTCTAAACAAAATGGAGGAAGTGGTAAATCCCAAAACACAGCAAGACGAGGAAGGGTTTATAACCCCAAACCCTAGGAATAGAGAAAATAAAAAGAAAAATAAAACCTCGGCAGGAAATACACAGGAGAACCAAAATACGACGGAAGGAAGGGACCAGACAAACAAAGGGACAACAAAAGAAAAGGACTCTGAAAAATTTCTAGAAGTCAAGGACTAAGAAACAAAAGAGGCCACCCAACAACCAAACATTACAACAACTCAGGGGAGTTGTGAAACCCCGATGGATGGAGAAACAAAAGAGGACAACACTGCCATGCAAGACACAGAGGGGGATGCAGAGATGACCCCGAGCGAAGTAGGTACAGAATACCCTGATCTCAAAGACTTGGTGGAAAGGGAAGGGATAGACCTTCTGCACATATTAGAACAATGGAAAAGGCAGGGAGTCGACACATCTATTCTACCATTTACTCTGTGAAATTACCTTATGTTTTTACACCTTTGGCCTACGATTTTACCTCTGCACTTTAATTTATTTGAAGAGGAATTTATCTTTCATATTTACTCACTTGAATGACAGTTTATAAATTATTTTGGACTCCCCTTTTTTTGGTGTAATGGCTAGGAGATATTACTTGGACTACTCTGTGATCTTCACCTTTTCAGACTAGGAGATAATTCTTACCTTCATTTACATGGCGAATTTACCTTTAAAAGTTACAACTGTTACTTTTCATACATAGCATTTTTTTTTGTATCTCTTGACTAAATTGAATCTTCTGGAATGCGTTTTTTTTTCTACAATATATAGTACCTTGATGGAGACCTAACTCTGCACCATTCTTACGATTAAAACTCAGCATTTTATGATACACTAAAGGTGATTTGATACCGCGATTTGATACTACTATTTCTTTAAAATAGTGTTATGGTTATCTCTGATTAAAGCATAGTCCTAGCGAACAAGAGGCATAGTTTTTTGCCCAAAAATTTATAGTTATTGTTACTCCTTTATTCTATGCACAGGGATAAAGTTTTGTAATGAAGTTAATGTTATTTCTTAATGTACGCACAGAGTTATACAGGTTCTTGTTATTCTGCACAATGATATATATATATATATATATAGTTATATAGTTATCCTTAATTTATGACACAATGCTCTCCTTGAGGTTATCCCAGTGGTTTCATCTGTTCCATTGACTGCAAAATTACCCGACCTTATTCGCCTTGAGTGAAAATTTCAATGCTTAATTTTTAACCTATATCCGTGACTGTGACTTTCCTTGTTCCAATGATAGCGAACTCACATTACCTTACTTTATTGTGCATGCAAATTCCAATGTGGTTTTAATATAAATCCATATTGTGTAATTCTATGTAATAGTTTTGTTCCCACTGGTGTATTCGATGCATCTTGTCTGGGGTAGCGATTTTCTTTCTAAAGGTGTAATGGCAGCATTTTGCAAGTGAACATAAGTATTTTTTGGGGGGGAGAATGACAGTGGGGAGTTGGGGTAGACAACGTTGAATCTATGGTGTTGACTGAGTTTCCACCCATAATTATTGATAAACAATGTGTGATAATTGGCATCGACCTTTTGAATTAAGCAACAACCTTTTTTTTGATAGATAACGCCCTATTTAGATGGAAGCGATTTATTCATTTAAAGGCACAATTGTATCATAATTCGCCCAGCGTTGTCATGTTTTCATGCAGCATTGTCTTTTAACTTATCATTTTATCCTTGATAGTTTATATCCTTAAAATATATCATCTTTATATATATATCATTATCTTACCTCTTTAAGGGTCAGTATTACTTTTAGACGTTAATGTCATCACTATTAATTTCATTAATCAGATCTTGTTGAATGGGAAGCAAAAGTATAGAGAATCAAGTTAGACAACAATAATATTTTTGTATGCAAAGCGTTGTCGATGCGTGGTATGCGTTCTATAGCTAGAAGATTTTAATAGGTAATGACAATGTTTTTCTATCTGATGTGATACAGATTATCGATATTTAGACTATACAGATAGCACCCTTTTATTTTGTGTCTTTAAAGAATAGTGTTTCCAGATTCTAAAAAAATAAATGTTCTTATTGCTTGAAGACATGTTCTGTTTTTGTTCCATTTAAAATATAGTGATTTCCTCCTTAGGAAGTTACTTATATGATCTTGGGATTGGAGGATAGTTGCAATGAAATATTTGTTTTCAATGACAATCTTTTATTGTGTACCTATTATTCCAGTTACGCTAGGAATTTATTGTGTCGTGTGATTTTCATAGTCGTCTCATTGACCTGTCGATTGGGTGCTTGGATCAGTAGTCTTCTTGTCAGTAACCCGAATCCTAGAGTGTTGGATTCATCTAGAGTCCTTGGTCCAGATAGGTTATGTTGCACCAGGGTTATGGTCATGCCTATCACCTGGGGACAACATGATTCCTGATGAGGGGATCATGGCATGCCCTATTGGAAAGAGGTGAAGGATAACTTGGTCGGAGTCTATGCTTCCCGTTGTGGATGTGGTTGATCATTGTGAGTTCGTGTTGGCACTTGGGTTGTAACGCCTTCATGCATTGGGTTTTGCATTCCATAGAGGTTCTAGGGACTGGGAGTCGAGACCATCATGTCTGGATTGTGGTTGTTGTACCTTAGCTTGTGGGTATTTTCATATTTGTGTCGGATAGTTGGTCATTTCTATTTGATCTACACATGTTTCTCCCTATTGCTTGTTGTGCTAGTGTGTTGAGACATTGTTGTTTGTTGCCTGATCGGCGTGTGTGTGTTCATCGTCAGGTTATGTGATTCAATCGTTGTCTCTATTTCCTTATGTCCTAGAAACACAAAAAAAAATTGCACTTTTCACATCGCTTGCAATCGTACCAACTTGAGGTTGTTACATATGGTATCAGAGAGGGTTCAACCCTATGACTGTGGATCACTAGGATTTCCATTGCAGTAAACCCTTGATTATTAACCTAGCACTAACTAAAAACTTTAATGTGTCCATGTGGTGATATCTATTAGAGGATGCCAACGAGGTTCGCAGTGTGGTGTCGTGGAAGGAGGTGGGATGCCTCCAGAAGTTCCTGCACCCTCAGAGTCTAACCCCCAAGGGGAGGAGAAAGTCCTTGGGTTGGATCCAATTGTTATAAGGGATGATGATGGTCTAACAAGGTCCTTCCAGAGATTTTCAGAGGCCTTGATTCACCATCTATACTGAGATGAGGCCAAGGCACCTGTATCCCTGAGGGTCCACAGCATGCCCAACCAATACCATTATTTTTCACTGTGAACTCGAGAAGGTCAAATTTCCGAGTTTTTGGGTGCCCCGGACGATGTTGTCATCGAGGCATGGTGGGAGAGTATGGCGACATGCTTCTCACTTCATGACTATACCTCTAACATGAAGGTCCACATGGAGGTCTTTCAACTGAAGGGGAGCGCTCTTATATGGTGGAAGACAGTCCTGCCACTTTGAACATGGTCGTCGAACACATGTCATGGGAACTGTTCGAGGAGCAGTTCTAGGTGAGATATCTTTCTGAGGAATTCGTTGAGTGTCAACTCAATGATTTCAACGCCTTGGGATAGGGCGGTCATATGGTGCCTCGGTACGAGGCCTATTTTGGATTTGGTTTGATATGCTTCACTCCAAATTATAGAGAACTTAAGGTCAACAAGTTCGTGTTGGACTTAGTGTTAGGATTCAACTTCTACTTTGGGTACCAGAAATTAAAGACTGAAGAAAGTGTGATGGGATGTGGGGAGCCACATTTGTACTGCGACTACCCAGTGAAGAGGACTAGAGCATATGGATCAGTCGGACCCACTACCATGGGAGATTTGGGCAAGGCCCATCAGATTCATGCAGCGGTGAATAAACGCCAGGCAGAGCACCAGTCGACTATTCTCAAGACATCAGGTATCGTCGCTAACCAGACTCTTAGAATTTGATAGGTCTAGGTGCTACTGAAGATTACAGGATCTAGCCTTGACCTGAGAGAGTTTGTCATCAGGGCCATATTGTACGTCACAATCCTAGGATCTTATGATGTCGTGATTGGTATGGACTGGTTGGAATCACATGATGTGATACTCAATTGTAAGATGAAATGGTTGAGCTTGGTCTATGATGATGGATTGAGACGCATGATTGTAGGTCTGAACCAGGGAGTTTCCCTGAGGTTCATATTTTCCTTGCAGCTACGGAAGAGCATGCACAAGGGGTGTAAGATTTATGTGATTCTTGCATTACACAAAAAGTAAGTAGCGGAAGGTCTAGAACACCTTCCGATGGTGAGACAGTTTGTGGATGTCTTTCTGGAGGAGTTACCTGAGATGCCGCCAGAGAGGGAATTGGATTTTACCATAGACCTAAAGTCGGGGATTGAACCGATAGCAAGAACACCTTATCGGATGTCAACCTCAGAGTTACAGGAGTTGAGAATGCAACAGAAGGAGCTGCTAGACCTGGGACTTATACGCCCAAGTGTGTCACCGTGGGGCGCGCCTATTATTTTCATATGAAATAAGGATGGGTCATGGAGACTTTGCATTGACTACCATATATTGAACAAGGTAATGAACAAGAATCAATATCCATTGCCAAGGATCAATGATTTGTTGATCAGATGAAGGGTGCGACGGTGTTTTCATGCATCGACTTGAGACTAGGGTATCACCAATTATGGATCAAGAGGATGACGTCCCTAAGACTTCCTTTAGGACAAGGTTTGGACATTATGAGTTTACTGTTTTACCATTTGGACTGATAAACACCCCAGGCGTATTTACAAGTTTGATGAACTGGATGTTCCACAAGTACTTGAACAAGTCCGTCCAAGTATTCATTGATGATATTTTGATCTACTCTCAGACGATGGAGGACCATGACGAGCCATTGCGCTTAGTACTATAGTGTCTACGAGAAAACAAATTGTATGGGAAATTGTCTAAATGTTCATTTTATCAATCAAAGATTCATTTTATCCTGCAAAGTTCAAGGATATTATGGAATGGTCTATGCCGATGAATGTTCCAGAAGTGCGTAGCTTCATGGGTTTAGCGGGATACTATTGATGATTGGTCGAGGGTTTTTCAAAGACAGAAAATCTGATTGCGAAATTATAGAAGAAGAACAAGAAGTTTGTTTGGACCGAGAAATGCACGGAAGAATTTCGGAGGCTCAAGGAGATATTGATGACAACACCATTACTAGGTCCCTGACATGGATGCGAAATTATTGGTATGCACTGATGCATCTAAGGAAGCCTTAGGCAGATTCTTGATGCAAGATGTTTGAGTGATCACTTACATCTCAAGAAAGTTGAGAAGGCACAAGGAGAACTATGCAACACACGATTTGAGTGGTTAGCCTTTGTTTATTCCTCGAGAGTTTGGGGACACTACCTTTTGAAAGAAATTTGAACTAAAAATGGAACACTGTGGACTACAACACATCGTTACGCAAATTGACCTGAACGGGCGACAACGACATTGGTCAAAACTGCTTAGCGAGTATGATTTAGAGATTACTTACATAAAAGGAACAATGAACCAAGTGGCATATGCATTGGGTCGAAGACCACACATATTTTCGGTGTTGCCTCTTTAGATGAATCTACGTGAAAAGGTTCTAACTTTATAGTGCAATGATGACTGGTAGAAAGAGGTCAAGGATTTTATCGGACAAAACACAATGACGGTACCAAGATTTGAAGGATTTACGTTGGATGATGATGGACTATTGAGATTTAAAAATAGAATTTACATGCCACCGAACGACAAGTTGAGGAGTTTGATCCTAAACAAGGCTCACAGAGCAGTGTACATGTATCACCTAGAGGTCACAAAGATGAGGGCAAACCTTAAACCCTTATTCTTCTGAAAATGAATGAAGGCATACATAGTCAAGTATGTGGCCAGATGTCTAGAATGTCAGCAGGTAAAGGCTGAACATAGACACCTAGCAGGATTACTACAACCACACGCTATTTCGGAACCAAAATGGGAGGTCATTTCGATGGATTTCATTTTTGTATTGCCATTGACGGTAAGGAGACAGGACTCAATTTTTTTGATAGTCGACACTCTGACGAAGAGTGCTCATTTTATTCCTATGTGGATGATGAATCAGGCACCTAACATAGCTAGATTTTTCATCAGTAAGATTGTGAGGTTGCATGGCATGCCTACGAGAATTATATACGATCGAGGATCGGTGTTTACCGAACGATTTTGGACTAGTTTTCAAGAGGCCTTGGGAAATCAATTTAAATTTAGTACTATGTATCACCTGGAGACTGATAGGAAGACCGAATGAAAAAACCAAGTCTTGGAATACATGTTGCACATGTACGTGATGAACCAGCAAAAGCGTTGCTTGCCACTGGTAGAATTCGCTTATAACAACAGTTACCAAGGTACCATTAATATGGTGCCTTTCGATTTTCTTTATGGGAGACCATGTTGGACGCCTTTGATTTGGGATCAGTTAGAGGATAGGGTCCTAGTGGGACCAGAAGGGATCCAAGAAATGGGATATAAAATGAAAACAATAAGACAAAGTATTAAAGAAGCGCAGGATTGGCAGAAGAGTTATGTCGATGTGCGTCATGTCGATTGTAGTTATGAAGTTGGCGATCGAGTCTTCTTGTAGGTAAAACTACATAAGAGTTTGATCAAGTTTGGAAACGGAGATAAAATCTCTCCTAGGTTCATGGGACCTTTCAAGATTGTGGAGAGGAAGGGGCCTATGGCCTATCAACTAGCCTTGCCTGATTCTTTGAGGCGTATGTACGATGTTTTTCACATATCTGTTTTGAGACATTATATTAGTGATCCTATGCATGTTATTGACATGAGTTACTTGCATATATCAAATGAGGGGGCACTCACGGATGAGCCAATCTGCATCCTAGATCATCACATTTGTCAGCTACGGTGTCGAACAATAAATCAGGTCTAGGTCTAGTGGGACAACTATAGTCTGCACTCGACGACCTAGGAGGACACATATGATATGCGCCAACAATTTCCATTTTTGTTTGATAGCTAGACTTGTGATACTGTGATATGCATTATTTCTGCAATTATATACTGTGAAACTTCAGGACAAAGTTTAGACCAAGAGGCGATGTATGTAACATCCCACTCTTGTGTGCACTGAGCGAACTTATTCTTTGAGGAAACTTGCCTGCAAGTGATCCGGATTATTATACTATTGGGCGTTTGATTATGATTATGAGGCATTCTGGATATGATGACATGTTATTTTGTTGTATTGATATAGACAAGTGTTATTGACTCGGTTCTCCTGAGTGTACAGGATTTTGGACCTTGGGGATACAGAGGCATCAATGAAAACCTTGGACTCTGGATCTAGTCAGGGAGTGGACTATTGGGGTTTGATTGTTGTATATATGACATATTTGCATCTGATCATATGTTATGATTATGGATTTTATTTCTAACATTATTTGTCGATGATGTAGGCTGATGATAACTTACCGACCAGACTCATATGTGGAGTAGAGGGGTCACGCATGACTACTAGAGACGTTGAGGGAGAGGTGTGGACAACAGCCCTATCACAACCTACTAGCACTCTTGTCATGGCTTGAACGATAGGTTAACGACTAGCTAGTTCGAGAAGACCCAGGATGTCATGAGGGAAGACTACGACAGTCACTCACGATGATTCTAAGGGTTGTGCAATAAGGCAGGGGCCTTATTCCTTAGACTCCCTTAGTATCCCACAAGATTACCTGGCGGAGTATTGACTCCAGGGTTTTTTTATGTCTACCAAGTTAGTCAAGAGTTGAGTGGCACCCATGGAGCACATAGTGCATCCTGAAGGGCACGTTGCGTAAGGGAAACAAAATGAGGCGAGTGGGTCCCTTGGAGCACCTAGTGCATCCTGAAGGGCACGCCACATTGTTAAAT
Organism: Picea glauca; assembly: GCA_000966675.3. Classification (NCBI taxonomy): domain Eukaryota; kingdom Viridiplantae; phylum Streptophyta; class Pinopsida; order Pinales; family Pinaceae; genus Picea; species Picea glauca. Next base: position 470,448 of record JZKD02S1830546.1, read on the forward strand.
AATAAATGAATAAACCTAGATGGCCTTATAACAAATGATGTGATAAGAAAGATTTAAAAACAAATTCCCTAATAAAAATGTCTCCCAGCCTTGGAAATTAAAATCTAGGTCTAAGTGATACTTGTAGTTAAAATAATCATCATCATCATCATCATCATCATTAAAAATGTGACGAAAAGGGGGTAAGAAATTCAATTAATCTATTTAAATCAAATTATATGGAGGGATTAAAATTTTAAAAGGGAATTGATTGTTTGTTACTTATGCTAAATAAAATTTATTAATTAAAAAGAAAAAGGGGGAAAAGTTAATTTTCTACGCTTTCTAATTTGAGTTTATATGAAAAGGGAAAAGGGGGAAATATAAAGAAAAAGAGAAACAGAAGGAAAAACAAGAATGACTAACTTAGTAAGGAATCTTGCCTTTAAGAACTTTCTAAATTGAACTCAACTAGGAATTTAGTAAGGGCGTAAGTCATTAAAATGTGTAAGGGAATATGGGGACACCTAGGAGCAATTTTAGGAATGACTTTAGGTGGGTGAGGGAAATAGGAGTAATTAAATAATTAGTGAAATTAATTTCTAGTGTAATGAAGGGGATGGGTGACATGTGTACGGGGAGGATTTTTCCGAATTAAATTATATTGAAAATTAAATTAAATGGGAATCTGGGAAATAAATCACTTCGAAACTCTATATAAAGGAGGGAGGAGGAGGAGTATGGATAACTTCTTGGATGAATAATGTTACTCTGTAGAATTTTTTACCTAACTTATCTTGTGGGAGTTGGGATACCCAACTCGGTGGCGAGCGGTAGCTCGGCCTTGCGAGGTGAGTTGGGAGCTAGTTGTTATTTAATTTAGTGTGTGTGGCCCCTTTGCAGATCAAGGGGATAAGGGGGAAGAATAGTACCCCTATTGTTGGTTGGAAGGTATCGGTGAAGTCACAGCGGTCGGCAAGCAGGAGCGAAACGGAGCGCGTGGAAAAATGACTCAAATCAGTTGACTTGGGCTATGGTACGCATGCTTTTATTTTGAATGGTAGAGTAATATTGATCTTGCATTTTCATTTTTGTACTTTTAATTATGTAAATAAAGTGTTTTACTTATCATTTAATTGAGAACTTAATTTCACCATAGCCTTAAGCTCGTTGCTTGAATTGACTCCCTTGAAAATCGATCCTTGACTGCTATGATTGTTATGTCTGTTTTAATGATTATTATGAAGACATTGTGCTTTATATTTCAACCTCATCCCTAGATCATCAGTCCATGCATGAGCAGGAGGCTAGGAGCCACATCGATGGTCATCACTTCGGTGTTAATAGACCTATTGATCCTAATGCCCTATTTTTTTGTGCGTGGATGATGAGCGAAGGATGGTGTTGACCACCTGTCTACCCCTGTTGATTATTCCTGGTTGAGTGATTGTCTTGCACCTTGTTGTGGCTGATTTCCTCTATGATTTTTTTTCCTTTCCTACGGAGAACCACTTATGATCCTCTATGTTGATCCATGCATTTTGGTGCATTCGTGGAAAAAATTTAAGTCTGTTCTTTATTACTTTTCCTGGTGAATTTACTGTGTGGTTTTTATACATCTCGTCTGTCATTTACTCTGCAAAATTACCTTATGTTTTTTCACCTTTGGCCTACGATTTTACCTATTCACTTTAATTTATTTGAAGACAAATTTATCTTGCATATTTACCCACTCGAATGACAACTTATAAATTATTTTGGACTGTGTTTTTTTTGGTGTAATGGATGGGAGATATTACTTGGACTACTCTACGATATTCACCTTTTTAGACTGCAATCGTTACCTTCATTTACATGGCGAATTTACCTTCAAAGGCTGAAACTGCTACTTTTCATACATAGTATTTTTTTTATATCTCTTGATTGAATTGAATATTGTGGCATGTGTTTTTCTTTTCTACAATATATAATACCTTGATGGAAACTTAAATCAGCGCCATTATTATAATTAAAACTCAACATTTTATGATACATTGAAGTCTATTTGATACTGTGATTTGATACTGTTATTTCCTTAAAATAGTGTTATGGTTTTCTTTGATTAAAGGACAGTCCTAGCGAAGGAGAAGCATAGTTTTATGCCTAATGATTTATAGTTATTGTTACATCTTTATTCTATGTGCAGGGATAACATTATGTAATGAAGCAAATGTTATTTCTTAATGTAGACACAAAGTTATACATGTTCTTGTTGTTCTTCACAACAATATATGTATGCCCCTATAGATGATGTAATTAGATTCTTGTTCTCAAATGAGGAGAATTCAAATACACCTTCTGACACTGCTTCTCTATGAACTATTATTGTTATTCTTTAATTACATGCACATCGATATATTTCTTAATTGATTTATTGTAATTTCTTTAAAATACACCCAACGATATACATTGTTTTGTTTATCCTTAATTTATGACACAACGCTCTCCTTGAGATTATCCCAACAGTTTCACCTATTCCATTGATCACGAACTTACCCAACCTTATTCACCTTGAGTGAAAAATTCAATGCTTAATTTTTAACCTATATTTGTGACTGTGACTTTACCTATTCCAATGACAGTTAACTCACATTACCTTACTTTATTGTGCATGAAAATTCCAATGTGGTTTTAATATAAATCTGGACTACGTAATTCTATGTAATAGTTGTGTTCCCACTGGTGTATTGAATGCTTCTTGTTTAGGGTAGCGGTTGCATTTCTACAGGTGTAATGGCATCATTTTGTAGGTGAACATCAGCATTTTTGGGGGGGCGAATGACACTTGGGAGTTGGCGTAGACAACATTGAATCTGTGGTGTTGACTAAGTTTCTACCCATAATTATTGATAGATAGCGTGTGATAATTGGCTGCGACCTTTTGCATTAAGCAACAATGGTTTTTTTGATAGATAGTGCCCTATTTAGACGGTAGATATTTATTCATTTAAAGGCACAGTTGTATCATAATTCGCCCAACGCTGTCATGTTTTCGTGCAGCACTGTCTTTTAACTTAGCATTTTATCCTTGACACTTTATTTCCCTAAAATATATAATATTTATATATATCATTATCTTACCTCTTGAAAGGTCGGTATTACTTTTAGACATTAATGTCATCACTGTTAATTTCACTAATTAGCTCTTGTTGAATGGGCAGAAAAAGTATAGAGAATAAGGTTAGACAACAATGATATTTTTGTATGCAAAGCGTTGTCGATGCGTGGTATGCGTTGTATAGCTGGTAGATTTTAATAGATAATGATAGTGTTTTTCTATCTGATGTGATACAGATTATCAACATTTAGACTATATAGATAACACCCTTTTATTTGGTGTCTTTAAAGGATAGAATTTCCATATTTAAAAAAAATAAATGTTCTTATTGCTTGAAGACATGTTCCATTTTTCTTCCATTTAAACGATAGTGATTTCCTCCTTTGGAAGTTACTTGTATGATCTTGGGATTGGAGGATAGTTTCAATGAAATATTTGTTTTTAGTGACAATCTTTTATTGTGTACCGATTATTTCGGTTACGCCAGGAATTTGTTCTGTCGTATGATTGTCATAGTCGTCTCATTGAACTGTCAATTGGGTGCTTGGATTAGTATTCTTCTTTTCAGTAACCTGACTCCTAGAGTGTTGGATTCATCTAGATTCCTTGGTCCAGATAGGTTATATTGTGCCAGGGTTATGGTCACGCCTATCACCTCGGGACGACATGATTCTTGATGAGGGGATCATGGAGCACCCTATTGGATAGAGGCAAAGGATAACTTGGCTGGAGTCTGTGCTTCCTGTTGTGGATGTGGTTGATTGTTGTGAGTTCCTATTGGCGCTTGGGATATAACACCTTCATGCGTTGGGTTTTGCGTGCCATAGAGTTTCTAATGAATGGGCGCCGGGACCATTGTGTCGAGATTGTGGATGTTTTCCTTTAGCTTGTGGGCGTTGTCATGTTTGTGTCGGGTGGTTAATCATTTCTATTTGATATACGCATGTTTCTCCCCATTTCTTGTTATGCTAGGGCATTGAGACGTTGTTTTATGTTGCCTAATCGACATGTGTGTGTTCATCTTCAGGTTGTGTGGTTCAATTGTTGTCGTCATTTCCTTCTTGCCTAAAAACACAAAAAAAAATTGTATTTTTCACTTCGCTTGCAGTCATAACGATTTGGGATCGTTACACAAAACCATTGTTTCAAAAATCAGTCATAAGAAATCATTCCACAACCTAATAGAACTACCTATTTCGTGAAGATCCACGATGTCATGAGGGAAGACTGCAACAGTCGCTCATGATGATTCTAAGGGGTGCGCAATAAGGCAGGGGCCTTATTCCTTAGAGTCCCTTAGTCTCCCACAAGATCACCTGGTGGAGTATTGACTCCAGGGGTTTTTGATATCTACCAAGTCAGTCAAGAGGTAAGTGGCACCCTTGGAGCATGTAGTGCGTCGTGAAGGGCATGTTGCACAAGAAATGGAAAGAGGCGAGTGGCACCCTTGGAGAACGTAGTGTGTCCTAAAGGGCACGTCACGCAAGAGAAATAGAATGAGGTGAGTGGCACCCTTGGAGCACCTAGTGCATCTTGAAGGGAACATCGTGTTGTTAACTAATAAATGAATAAACCTAGATGGCCTTAGAACGAATGATGTGATAAGAAAGATTTAAAAATAAATTCCCTAATAAAAATGTCGCCCAGCCTCGAAAATTAAAATCTAGGTCTAAGTGATACATGTGGTTAAAATAATAATAATAATAATAATCATTAAACATGTGACGAAAATGGGGTAAGAAATTCGATTAATTTATTTAAATCAAATTATATGGAGGGATTAAAAWTTTAAAAGGGAATTGATTATTTATTACTTATGCTAATTAAAATTTATTAATTAAAAAGAAAAAGGGGAAAAAGGTGATTTTATACATTTGCTAATTTGAGTTTAGATGAAAAGGGAAAAGGGGGAAACATAAAGAAAAAGAGAAACATAAGGAAAAAGCAGAATGCCTAACTTAGTAAAGAATCTTTCCTTTAAGAACTTTCTAAATTGAATTCAACTAGGAATTTAGCAAGGGCGTAA
>JZKD02S1830546.1:508202-519510 GCA_000966675.3 Picea glauca
TGAAGATTGACAATTGTTGTTCCATTTCCCATTACTGCTAGTTTATTGCATGTGGATTCCTTTGATTTTCACATACGTTATTATTTTTATCAAATTCACATTTGTTGTTCCTTTCGCTTAAATTCACATTTATTTTTCCTTCTTGATTTTACAGTAATTCGTTGTTCTTTTCCAGCAGGTTAAATAATTGTTGATAGATTGATTCATTAAGTGTTTTCACAGATTAAATTACAGTTTCTTAGTTAGATGAATTCAACAAATTGATTGATGTTTTGATTCACATTGTGTTATTGATCAGATTACAATTTTGTTGAGCGAGTTATCAATTTTAGAGTTTTTTAATGAATGTGTGAAGGACTTGATCACTAAAATAAAATAGAGAGGCTCGGATTTCCTTTAACTAAATTATGTACATGATTTGAACCTCCATGACTATCTACATAGACTTTGTTGACATTCTTGAAAGAGAAGACAAATCCTTGGTTGATAAATTAATGTCAGACTAAGGTTCTTTTTAGGACATCTTAAGAGCCCAACAATTTGGCATCATTGTCAGGGATAATGTCAAATATATCACAAGTTTCATCTCTGTAGGATGACGTATTAAAAATGGAAGGTAAGACCCTGCGTAGGAAACAAGTAAAATGCTTGTTCCAACACCTACCTTCAGCTGATGCATAGAACTTATATAGGTGCATAGAATTTGTGTTAGTGTGTATGAATAAGAAGAAAGAACCTGAAAATAAAATACCCCCACCAAAAACTACAAAATACCAGGGCTTGGTGCCCCCTAGAAGGAGTACTTTCATAGATGAAATCATCCGAAAAGTTGAATCTCAAGCCTCAGTTGGACCTCGAAAAGGTTCTACTAGAATCCCTCAAGAAGAAAATTCAAAAAATGCATCGCATGCTGAGGTTCATAGCAGAACTGAAGGGATTGAACAAAGATTTTAAATTAAACATACTCCATTGTCTAGTCCTTTAGACGAGGGGAATTCTAGTAATCTGAAAGAATGAGAAGGGGAGACTAGTGGGGTTGTTGAAGCAAACCCACCACCACCTGAACCTGGATCTCTTGTGATCCTAATAGGAGAAGGAATATTTTAAATCCCAGACAGAGGTAACACGATTAAATTTTCTAAGGTACCAAGTAATCAATCACCTCATATATAACACCCAGACCAAGAAATCCCCGAGGATTATTGGCACATTTTCAACCAGATGGCACAACAAAATTCACCATGACCCCAGAATTCCACTTTGGAATACCCCATAGTTGAAATGGTTTCTAATGCCCCAATGAAAGCCATTCCACTACAGAATCTTCCAACCTTCAACAAATTGATCTCAAAGGACCCTGACGCACTCTTATTCGAGTTTGATGTCCTATGTAGAGGCTATGTCAACACCTCTGAACCCCAAAAACTAAAACTATTTCCTTCCACCTTGAAAGGGGAAGCTTTACGATGGTTTATGGGATTAAGGGGAGGAACTCTAAATTATTAGGATGAAATGAAACAATACCTCCTTACGAAATATCAAGATTACTGTAGAACCAGGGATTTAAAAGATGAAATCTTTAAAATGACTGAAAAAGAAAATGAAACACTATAAGAATATGTTGAAAGGTTTCAATATAGCTTGCAGATATCACCTTACACTACATTACCAGGTGAGGTACTTAAAGCCACTCTAATAAAAGGTATGAAGGATGAATGGGTAGAAACATCAAATTTAATGGGAAAAGATGATATTTATCAAGAAACATATGATAACATTATCCAATTGTGCATCAGGTGTTCACGTGGAAGTACACGAACCAGATCAAGAATACAGGCTCCCCTCACCAGAAGTAGTAACATTATTAGCGGGGGTGTCACCCGAGAAGAAGTTGGTAATCTTCTAGAAAATTTTAAAACAGACATTTTGAGTACTCTGACTACACAATTGGATGTTCTACAGGTTAAACAGAAACAAGCAGAACAAGAGCAGCTGTTGGCCACACTTTTTCAATGATGTAGAAGGAAACATGGCTCGAGGTAGTGTCCCTTGGATGTGGTTCGAATTTGTGCCATCTGTGCCAAAGACCATGCGACAAAACAATGTCCATCGCTCCCAATACTAAAAGTTGTATTTAAAGAAGCAGAAGAGGAAACAAAACCAGTATATTTGATGGCTCAAGGTCACCAATGGCAGGCTCGACCCCTAGGTATGCTACAAGATCGTTCTTCTTTCTTTTCTAGGCAATATAATCAACAACATAATTATGGAAACACATGGAAGGGCCAACCATTTTCTAACCCCACTTGGAATTATTAGTAATATCCTATTACACCTTGGCCAAATAAACCAGTTGTAAATCCCACCTAGCCTAACTTGCAATACCCTACCCCATTTTGGCAGAATTCAAATAATAACCCCTATCCTTCACAATGGGCTAACACAGTTGCCCAAGCCCCCAATTGGAATCAAAACTGGAAGCGCCCTATGGGAATGACCAATCAACCCATGGGGATGGATCCTCAAGCTCAACCCACTTTACAAGATTCACTTCAACTACCCCAGAATCCTCAACCTCAAATGCACCCTCAAATACCAGCTCAACCCAACCTGAATTCTAATAACAGACCAACCCAACTTGTGAAAATTGTCAAGAATTTTTAGTGTGAAATAAAATCTATAGGGTGCAGTGAACTCCGGTTAAGATCAAGACATACAATTTCTCCTTAGAAATGTAACATTCATCAAGAAAATGAGAATGAGAATAATATACAACCAATGATAAAACCATCAAATGTGGTCATAACAGAAGAGACAAAAAAAGGGGGAAAATAGAGTCAAGCAAAATAATCCTGATGTAATTCCTCCTCCCCCATTTCCCGAGAGGATAATGATAGAAAAAATAGTTGTATATCCTAACTTTGATATCGTCGGGGAACTTAAGAATCTGTGTGTTAAAAATTACACTCCTCCAGGATTTACAAGACATCCCAATTTATGAAAAAATAATTAAGGAATTATGTGGAAAGAAGCCTAGAAGGAAAACTAAGGACCCATAAACTGTTCACATGGTAGGAACTTTGCCTGATCTTATTTTAGGCAAGAAGGAGCCAGTCAAGTATACAAACCCAGGGAATCCCGTAGTAACAGTTCAGATACAGGGATGTTTTCTTCCAAATACACTGGTGGATTTGCGGGTAGCCATCAACATTCTAACCATCAAGACCTGTAATGTCCTGGGTATCACCTCCTTCGAAACTACTTCAATTATGTTAGAATTGGCTGATAGATTGGTGGTTAAACTAGTGGGCACGTTACAATAAATAGTAATCTCTCTCAACTCTTGGGAATACCCAAATGATTTCCTAGTTATCAACCGAAGAAGTAGGCTCGATGGAGACCCATTGATACTAGGACGACTGTGGCTAGAAACAATAGATGCATACATAGGATGTCGCATAGCCAATTTGAAAATTTCTAGAAGAAGTGCCATAAAGAAACTTATCTTGTATCCTCCATCTAAACCAAATCTTCCTATCATACATCAGCAGTTGCAACCACCTAGATATCCAGAAGAAAACCTATGATCTCCTGTCACACTGGAAGAATCTCTTGGGCTTAAAAATCAACTAGAAGATGATGTGATCAATAGCTTCATTAACAACCCAGTCATTATAGGCAACCCAACATGTCAACTACTAAAAGTTGTTTTAGATAATGAAGCATAGGGAGATCCTTTGGAAGAACTGATGGAGCAACAAATTCCCACTACTGCTATCCATACTAGCATATCAGTTGAAATTGCACCATGGATGTTTTTGAATATTAATGCTAATTTGAATGAGCAACAACAACAAAAATTGATTTAGATCCTTTCTAAATATCAACAGGATTTTTCTTGGGAGTATCCCGACATGAAGGGCATTGATACCCAAATCTATACACATCATATCTATATTGAGAAAGATGCCCGACCCATCCAACAGCCCCAACGGATATTGAATCCTCATCTCAGGGAAATTGTTAAAGAAGAGTTACAGGAACTGTTGGATGTAGATTTCATATATCCTATTTCAGACAGTCGGTGGGTCTCTCCACTAGTAATCGTCCCCAAGAATAATGGGAAGTGGGGAATCTGTGTAGACTATAGAGAACTCAAGAAATATACCCATAGGGACCACTTTCCACTACCTTTTGTTGATCAGGTCTTTGATACTTTAGAAGGGAAACAATTTGTATCCTTCCTAGATGGTTTTAGTAGTTATAATTAGATTCAGATTGCTCCAGAAGACCAAGATAAAACTACATTTACATGTCCCTGGGGTACCTTCACATATAGAGTATTGCTCTTTGGATTATGTAATGCTCCAACTACATACCAGAGAGCTATTTTAAGCATATTTTCTTATTTGATTAATGAATATCTTGAAGTTTACATGGATGATTTCACCCCTTATGGTACTGAATTTGATCAAGCCTTAATAAATCTGGAGAAGGTATTGGAACGATGCATTTCTACCAAGCTATGTTTGAGTCATGAGAAATTAAATATGATGATGACCGAAGGTGTGGTGCTAAGACACTATGTTTCTATAGATGGTATCAAGGTAGACCCAACAAAAATAGAGGTAATCCTTAATCTACCTACACCTCGTACAGAAACTGAGGTACGTAGTTTCCTTGGTTGTGTAGGATATTACCGCAGATTCACAGAAAACAATTTCAAGAATAGTTGCACCTTTACATGCTTTAAGTGGTAATGTGGAATTTCAGTGGTTTGATAAGTGTGATGTTTCATTTGCAGAGCTCAAAAGGCTAGTTTCAACAACACCGGTGCGAAGAGGACCAAAATGGAAATTACCATTTCACATCTCTTCAGATGCATCGGATATCGCCATAGGCAATGTCCTTGGACAGGAAGAATACAAGAAACCTTATAATATTTATTTTATTAGCAAAAATCTTACTCCTGCAGAATTAAATTACACAGTAACAGAAAATATTTTTCAGTCGTTATACATGCTATTAATAAATTTCTCCATTATATAATAAGCTATCAAGTTATTCTGTATAATGATCATTTTGTTATTAAATATTTAGATAAAAAACCAATTACTAATGGACGGGTTACTAGGTGGTTATTACTATTGAAGGAATTTAACATCGTTATCAAGGATCAGCCCAACAGAGAGAATCTCGTTGTAGATTTCCTATCTCGCGTGCCCAAAACAAATGACTCTTTGATAGTTGAAGACCAATTTCCAGATGAACACTTGTTCATTGTCACTATTAGGATGTTGTGGTATGTTGATGTGGTGAATTATCTGGTAGTTGGGAAACTACCAGGACACCTATCATCAAGATAAAAGAAACTAATTGTTCAGCGCAGTGCACGGTTCAACTGGATTGGTGGATATCTTTTCCACACAAGGTATGATATTCAGATTCGAAGATGTGTAAGAGATGATGAAATTTACGATGTCTTGAAGGCAGGTCATGATGATCCCTTTGGTGGACATTTTTCAGACCATAGAACTCGGCATAAGGTTTTACAGATGGGATACTATTATCCCTCAATATTCAAATATGAAAAGAAATATGTCCAGGCCTACACCAACTATTAAAGGATGGGTCCATGAGGCCAAGATGATGAAATGCCCCTACAAGCACAAGTGGTGGCAGAACCTTTTGAGAGATGGAAACTAGACTTTGTTGGCCCCTTCAACCCAAAATCAAACCAGAAAGCCTATATACTAGTTGCAACAAACTATATGACCAAGTGGGTAGAAGCAATAGACTTGCCAAATGCAACTGAGGAAGCAGTCATCAAGTTCCTCTTTGAATTAATTCTATTCTATGGATTACCCAGGGAAGTAATCATTGATGGAGGGTCGCAATTTACAACACATAAAATCACGTCCACTCCATGCAATTATCACATTAAACACAGAGTTACCTCCCCATACCACCCATAGGAAAAAGGACAAGTGGAAAGTACCAATAAAGTATTGGAGGCAATCTTGACAAAAACAATCTCAACAAACCATCAAAATTAGGCAATCGAGATTCCAAATTCCTTATGCACCTATCACACAACATGTCGTAACACTATTGGCTACTCTCCTTATCATCTAGTCTTTGGAAAAGAACCTATCTTTCCAATTGAATTTGAGATCAAGACTCTAAGAATGGCCCAAGAAATTGTACTGGATATTACGAAGGCACACACACATCGCTTACAACAGCTCAATGAGTTAGATGAAGCACGCTTGTTCACCCTTTAGCACACATGTGTTATTCAACAACAGAGATCTAGATGGCATGATAAACATATCAATAAGAAATGCTTCCAGTAGGTTGATCAAAATTTATAGGTTCTTGAGTCAGTGGACCAATTGAAATATATTATTTCAGACTAGATTACTTAGAGATGGACAGTCAAGTTGAAACATGAAGAAATTTTGATGGACTAGTAAAAAAATTGAAGAGGGGAGCAAGAGAACTAGTGTTTGAGATAGTATCAAAGGGAGAATCCTGAAGTAATCCATAGGAGGAATTCACCAACTTAACTATGAAATACTTCTCATCAAACCAAACATTACGTCAGGTAATAATATGTCGTCAGATAGGATCAAACATTTGATAGGACTTCGAATCTTCAGAGTATCCCATCATTATGAAACCATGACTCTTTGCATCCAATTTCTTTCGATAATCATCAATAATTTGATCCCAGGCAACACATCCAAACACATGGAGGTGGCCAACATAAGTTTTCTTTCCATACCATTTCTCTATTGGAGCCATTGAATGAACAACACACTACTTCAACCCAAAAGTAAGGAGGAAGGTCTTTGGCTTGTAGAATAAATATAGCCATTTCGACTAATGTCTAATTCTTTCGTTCTGCAACTCCATTTTGCCAAGGTGTGTGAGGAACCGACCATTGGAATTCATTACTAGAATGAAATAGATATTCTTCAAAGGGTCGATTGACATACTCACCACCATTGGCTGATCTCGAGCACTTGATGGGTCAACTACATTGTTTTTTAGCAAAGGCTCGAAATTCATTAAACTTATCAAAGACAATAATTTTATTGTTCAGGAAAAAGACCCATCTTAAATGAGAGAAATCATCAATGAAAGTCAAAATGTACCTTGCACCTGGAAGTGAAGGTAAATTGATAGAATAAACATTACTGTGAACCAGTTCTAGTAGGTTATGTGCTCACCACGCTTTTTCATATTTAAAGGGTTCATGATGATTCTTCCCAAGTACACAACCCTTACATACACCTTCAGGGGGAAACACCTTCAGTAAACCAACAACCATGTTCTTAGTTTCCAGTGTCTGTAGAATTTGAAAATTCGGATGTTTGAGTCGTTCATGCCAAATTTGACTTCTCTCATTAGTGTGATAAATAAGTGCAGTCGGTTCAGATTTAGGTCGATTTGATTCATATAACTTGTATAAGTTTTATGTCGGGTCTAGAATCTTGTCAACAACAATAAACTACCCTTTCTTCAAATTTCAAGCATAGAACCAATCTGGATAGAATTCCACAATCTCACTTGTCTGAGTCAACTGAGCAACACACAATATATTGGAAATAATATTTGGCACATTATAGAAGTAAAAAAGTTTACCATGTCCACAGGTTACATCACCCTAACCAACAACATCCAAAGAAAAGTCCTCTGCAACATAGATTCTACTTTATTCATCTTTACTCAGTATTGTGAATAAAGTGGAATATTTCACCATATGATGAGTGCACCCAGAGTCAAAAACCCATTCATTTTGCACAATGTGAGACATCAAGGCCTAAGAAGTCTCGATGTTGAAGATAAAATTATTATCGGGTCAATGAGCAACAGAAATGTCTCCTTCATGTCCCTTAAACTTATCCTCTAAATCATCATTCTTCTTGAAGCATTTCTTCTCGACATGTATAGTCTTTTCATAGTACCAACATGTCTTCTTCTTTTGACTTCGTTGTGGTTGTCTCTGGGGTCCCTGATCAATATGTGCAGGTTTCTATGCAGAAGCATCATTCTTCACTTTATTTCTAGAATTCATCTTTCCCTTAACCTTGAGCAAGTGGGCTTGGTTCTTACCACCAATATTTCCTTCTTCAAGAAATCTATGCTGATCAGTAATCAAAATTTCACAAAAAACATTCAAAGGAGTAGTCCTTACCACATTGCTTTCATGTTTTCTAGTTGGTGCAAAAGATCGATACAAGCACATCAAATGGTGTTATGAAATTTATCAGGACCAACTCAATGAGTTTTCCATCCTTCTTATTGTAGTTCTCACCACATTCTCTCAACTTCAACTATATTTCCTTAACACATGATAAATAGTCCTCCATTCTTTCAAAGGAATGAAAATCGAGAGAGATCAACTCTTTCTCCAACTGCATGACATGGATTCATCGAATTGGTCAAACATGGTATTGAACTTATTGCAAACCAGATGTGGGAAGTCAATTCCACTTATATGAAAATATATTTCCCATGATATGTAGGTTGTGATGGCCCCTACAACCTCATCCTCCTTTCCATCAATAGAAAATTTTGTTGAAGCATTTGTCGGCTCTGGGATTGCGACCTTAGTGTACTTCCATTTTCCCTTAATTTTCAACATAGTTTCCATATATGGAGCCCATACTTCATAATTTTATCCATTCATAAAAATAGGATCGATCTTTGAAGACATATTCAATATCTAGACATACTCATTTTGTTTCAATAAGTTCCAATCAGCAAACCACCGACCTAGATTGAATCACATAATATGTTTGACTCAACAAGGTCTGTAGATAACAGGTAAAGGTTTTCAAACCATTATCTTTGATACCATGTTGGGGAATGAAATGGACACGATATTAAATAGAGAATTAGTATTGTAGACAATCAAAGAGGGACAAGAAATTTTTAAGAACAAAGGTGGCATCTAAAGACACCATTACAACAATTAAGAACAAAGTACTATGATGAGAACATCACGGTGAATATTTCACATCATTTCATTTAATTATAATGACCCAAGGATTCTTATTTTATAGTCTCAATATCCAACTAACTTTCATAAAATACATAAGATATTGTCCACATATAATCATCGGTGATTAGAGTTGACTCCAAAAAATCCTCTCTATCAAGTTAGCTCGTAAAGACTCAATCCGACCGACTATATATCCTACACGTAGTCTATTTCAAGTTTGTTCGATCCACCACACGATTATCTTTGACTTCTGGTTGACTATCCGACCAAAAACCACGTCAACTACCCGAACGACTGGTGTAGTTTGTTGGTCATTCACCCAACCAACTATGTCTGAATGTAGTTTGACCTCTTGACTAACTGAACTAAGGATATGTGTGATGAACCATCAATACTTTATGTTTCAATAGTCACCAGGGCATGTTTCTTCAAAATCCAAAGTTTTAATAATGGAGTCGCCAAGGAGGTCATCCTCCCTAATATTGGATGTTTCTTTGATTCTACATAAATTGGCCCAAGTAATGTGTTCCTAAAACTACAATAACATGTCTTCAAGGTCATTTTATTCTCCTTGAATTATGTTTTCAAGAACCCATTTCATCTTAAACCATTCAACAAGAATTTACCAAATCTATTTCCAAGGCTTGAACTAGACATCTTCTAGTTTTTCAATAATATTTGATCCTAAAAGAAAGTATCAGATTTCTTGAAAATGAATCCTTCTAATTTTTGGTTTGCAAAACCATTCTTTGTTTTTCCCCAATATGGTCGCCAAAAATGTTGATCTAAAAGACTATTTTAAGGCCTTTAAGATAACATCATGAGGGTAAATCCTCCTACATTTTTATAGAAGAGGTAATCGTCTTTCTTGACACATGGAATATTATTCTTCTAATTTTAGATGCATGCAATAGAAGAAACCAAAAAATGTTCCAATGAAACACTTATATAGATATGTACATAATTTTATATACATATGTACAAATTCCTATATATAGATGTACTTGTCAAGCACATCATATTATTTAATAAACAAAAATAATTATATCTGCAGATATTTGTATCCACGGGGTTTGGAGTCTTGTTTCAAAAAATACTCTTCCTTCCTTTTAAAATAATTTGAACCTGGAATTGGCTATGAATTTGTAAGATGAAATAAAAGTAAAATGGATAGGTCATCTCAAAACTTTACATGGCCACTTCATTACAACTCAAAAGATATTTTGATGGATAGTACATTTGAAATCTCATGCTTTAGGCTCAAATTATGAAAAATCACTAACGTAATGCCCCGAAATAGTTCTTTGTGGGATAAATTTATAATAATTACCCAAATGTAACAAGTTTAAAAATCTATGAAATAAGAGAGTTGAAACAACCACAATAATATCTCAATGAAAATTAGATAAACTGAATTAAATTGCATTTGTTTTTTTACAAGTAAATATTTTTCTCCTCTAGAACTGGAATATCATGAAGATTGAATAGAAGAATTCAGAGAAAGAGATATCAAATTGAGATATTCTTTATTTCCAAGCATACATGGAAAAACTGATGGAAAGAACCAAGAAGAAAGAAAGGTGAGGAAGAAAGTTAAGAAAACTAATTCACAAAATCTTGGAAAGGGAAAAACTTGTTTCTTACAAACTCTTCACCACTACAAAAGCTCATGACTGTCAACCCTTTGAATATGCTTATTTTCCTCTTTTATATCTCCTATTATTCTTATTGAAACTACTTTTCAATTAGGGTTTTATTTTCCCTTTTGTAAATGTAAACTTAGATAGTTATGACATCAAATGGGACCCTCTTTAGGAGCTCAAGAATTTATTTCAATAAAAAAAAATTCAAAAATAACTCGTCATCAAGATAGAAAATATTCCTTATTTTGATTTAATTTTTAGGGATGATAGTCATTGTTTCATGCATTGAAACCAATTCCAAATTGTTCTTCTCATCTCTATCTTTTCAATTATCTATTCTTTTCTCAATTTGGACATCGAGATCAAAATTTTTGGCCTTGGGAAGATGAAGACTCGACAATTGTTTATCTATGCAAATGAATTTTGAGCCCTTGATTAGAAATCCACCCCATTTATTCCACATGTGTTGGGGAATAGTTATCATACATGTTTATAAGACAAATTCATCCCCATATTATTTGTGTGTGAAATAGAGAAAACTATTAAGCCCTTCTTATCTTGTGCACAATGTAACTTTTGGTTTCCCCGTCATTTCCCTATAATCATGCCAAAACACTTTCCTAGTCATCTATGTGTCCAATAAATATTATCC
>JZKD02S1830546.1:540620-552320 GCA_000966675.3 Picea glauca
TAATATTCAGTATTACAAATACATAAATATAATGTACCTACCTTCTTTCCTTTTTCTATCATCAGTGATCCTTTGGTGACCTTCCACACATTATATGTAAATATGGATATACAATCTTGAATTGTGAACTTCCCTATTGAAATTATATTTTTCCTTAGATATGGATCATGTCTTACATTTCTCAACAACCACTGGTTTCCATTCCTTTGCTTTATTTTTACCATTCGCATTCCAACAATTTTGCATGGTGCATCATCACCCGAATGAACCTGTCCAAAATAAACTTAAACATAATCTAGAAAAAAATTCCTATGAGGTGTGGCATGAAATGACGCCCCTGAATTTACTACCCAAGACTCAAAAATATTTTCTACAGAAAGAATCAAAGCATATTGTAACACATCACCTGTTACATTTGATTCCTGATTTTTCTCATGTTGTCCATATGCTTGTTTCTGTGGAGCTCTGTAGTCTTTCTTCACATGTCCTTTTGATGTATCCCCCCTACCTCAGCAGGGTTCTGCCGAACTCCTAGTTACTATATCGTGTCCTTCCTAGAGATGGAACAACTCCCTGGTCATTGCTGGAACCTCTAATAAAACCAATCCACAGGTCCCCTCATGAAACTCCACCTGCGTGACCAAGCACTCAAGCGCGAGCCTCCACTCCATGCGACCACGAGTTGTGATCACACGCCTATACAAAAGGTGCACTGTGATTCTTGACCTCGGGGCTTCGACATATGAGTTGCCCCTGAATCTCCAACTCTCAAACTCTGAAAGGGCTTAACGATCCCCAGCTCCTTTCGTATCCCTTCTCCCCGTGACCACCACCTGTGACCACCGACTAAGCCCAAAGGTGCGTCGTGGTTCAGGTATCGACTTTTTGAAGAAATCGACGCCTTGTTCCTCAAACTCCCGATTTTTTAAACTCTGATAGGGTCTAGCTCTCACTAGCTCCTCCTTTCATATGACCACCGATTACAAACCATGGCCTAGATCCAATCGCATATCGAGACATCCTGGTTTTTGAAGTGGATGGACTATTCAACAATTTCCCCCGATCCCTGAATCTCCCAAAACTTCATTGGGGAATCAACGATCCATGCTCGCCCCCAATCTACGGTTGCGATTCTCCCCGAATCAACGACCAAGATTTAAATCGATGACGTACCTTTTGTGATTTTGGGGAAGTCTTCACTTCCGGTTTCCTGACAACCAAAACACCAATGGGTGTGGAACTCTGACACATGTCTCCCCAGATCCGATGCCTGGAATGATTTCACAATTTCAATTCTCGTGAATCCTCTTTTCTCATCACGCTTATACACCTAAGTTTTGAAACCTCGATGACTCTCGGATCTTCGCCATGTATCCTCTAATGATAGATGGTTCTGATGCTTTCAAGACGTTCATGAGTCCATTCCCCTCTGCATACACAAGGTTAAAATTCATGCCTTCCTCCATATTCGATGGCTATCGGTCCTCTGCAATAGATCTAATGGTCTACGATGCTCCTCCTCCTGAAATTTCCCATCTCTTAGACTTAAAAGGTTTTCTAAGTGTCGAAGGCCTCAGCCTTCAATTCTTCTCTTCTGAAGATCTGTGCACAAAAGTACTATCCTTCCCAAGCTTCATCCCTTTGAAGATTCGATCTCCTACGCACACCTTGCATTCGAAGATACCGAACAACTCAAATTCAAGGAATTTTCTTGAAAAGAAAATACCTTACGCCCACTTGGCATTCTTCTGTGTTGTTCCTTTGAACCTTGGTCACTTATAGCCTCTATGCACTCCTTGCACCTGTATTCTCAAGTTTCCTTTGTTCTCTCTGAACCTCCTTCTCTGAGTCATATCGAGACTCGGTCAACCCACACTTTGCGTTTGGGATGCACACCTTGCATACAAGGTTCAGAAGAAAACAAATGAAACTTCCCCAGTTCATTACGGGTTCATATAGTCCACCCTCAAATCACTCATACATGAAATGAACTGATAAAAATCATACATACAGAATAACATTTATGCAATCACATTTGAGATGAATACAATCCAAGGATTTGGGACAATTTTCATATGTTCTATTCATTCATAAAAACGAAAATACATAGTGTCTCTGCTACTCTACTCTACTCTATTGATCTCTCCTATGACACTTATCCATCCCCTATTATGTATCTCCTCATTACAAATTGAAAATCAGAATATCTAAGGACTGGCTCCATGAGCTCTCTCGTCCTATTCTGAAATTTATCATTTCAAACTTTTAAAAGTAACACCTACTCATTCCTATTACAATAACTTCTAATTACTACTAGATATAGTCGACACTCCATATCTGCAGTTTCTTACAGTCCTTCCAGACTTTACAAACAAGTTACAATTTAAAATGTTATCTCCAAAAATATCTCAACAACCCATTAAATTTTGAGTTAATTGCGCGATTTGAAATTCTGATATTGTTGAGATGTCCTCTGATTGCCTCCACATGTGCGTTGTTGACCTTGAAGCCAATGCTCCTGCATCATACTCCCCTGGTTAAAAAATTTCATGGACTCCTGTCCATGAGCTCCTGCACTGTCTTTCCATGATTCAAAATATCAGGTTTTGTAACCCAACTTGCATCTTCCATTGGAAGATCTTTCCACTTCATTAAGTACTCAAGGTATGTCTTCCGCCTAGTTTTCTTTCCGTCCCTCTATTCAATAATTTTCTCTATACGAGGTTTTTCTGTTGTGGGAAATTGTTCTTCCTGTTAGAAACAATTGTGGTATTGGGGAACAAAGGTACGCAGGTCTGCAAGATTGCGCGATAGGTGCCCAAGCGCAGCACACAGAAAAAATTTATTTGGGGCCTGAGTCAAGCAAGCAAGCCTGATCATGGACATGAGAAGCAGCGAAAGAGATCTAGACCATCCATCTGAGGAAGGATGCATGGCAGGAGATCGGCGTCATCATTAAAGTCCCGACAGGGAAGTTCCCATCGGCGAACTTGAAGCCATCGGGATATCGGGGATCTTGGGGACAAGTGATTTGTGCACTTCAAAAGTGCGAACCGCGAAACCCCGATGGAGAGTATGGTCAAAGGCATATGGTAGTGGTCACTTGGACCAGGGCCTAGTCAAAGGGATAGCACGGAAGGCGCATCGGCAATCGAAAAGTCGCGAGTCCCGTGGACACAAACATTGTGTCATCATGAACGTCGAAACTCCGATGGAGGGTTTGGCTACGGTCACATGAAGACAGGTCATATGGATCATGTTCTAGCCGGTAGGGGCTAGCTCACAAAGGTGGAGCTCATCGCATATCGAGTATTGGATTTTGGGAAGCTGGCACTCCTTACTTCTTGCACTTTGAAACTCCGAACCCCGAATTTCTGATAGCGCCCAGAATCGAGCCCACGGATTTGGCGCCTGGTCATCGAGAAGGAGGCCTGGGGGAGGGGTGTTTATGTTTTTCATTCTGCCTCTTAGGTCCCGATGAATCAGTTAATGAAAATGAGGAAAGTGGGTGATACATCATCTCCTTCCTTAAATAGAAGGTTAGAAAGGAGCGTGTACAGAGACAGGTTGTCAGTTCCTCCTGACAAAGATCGCGTCTGACAGACAACTACATGGGCATTCTTCCCAACATCTGCATGCGAAGCCTAGCAGAGAAGCTCCTCAATGTCAAGCATTGAATTCATGATATGATCGCGCCTTGAGCACCGGAGTCAGTTCCAAGTATATGTAGGCATTTCTGCCATTTTTGTAGGTATCGATGGTTGAGCAGAGCTCCCGGCTGTAAAGTTTTAATGAAGCATTGTTGTTTTGGTTATGTATGAGCTTTGGAGACTTATTTCCTTATGGATGCCAGTTTCTTTCATATCTTTGTTTACACTATGTTAGAGTAGCTCGGAATTGGAGGATCTAGTCGAGCTATAGCTATTATAGGATGATGTTGTAATGGATCACTGTAATAGTTACGGAGCCTCTAATCGGTTTCTGTGATTTCTTTAACGTTGAACGACTTGGAATTGGAGGATCCAGTCAAGTCCCCTTTCAGTTTCTTGAAGCCCTGAACCAGGAGGATCCTGCTTTCAGAGTTTTTCCCCTACAAACCGCTGCAAGCCTGATGCCCAAAGTTGTTTGTTCACTTTCTCCTAAGTCTTCCACCTATTCAACTTTAAATCAACCCACTGGCTGAAGTTGGGATTCCAGACCTCCTTCGTTCTTTACGTACCAGACTCAATCCCTGAGTTAGAATGATATTTCCTTGAGTCTTTACCCCCATTCGATCACCATTTAAAACAAACCGTGACATTAATCTGATGGGTGTCGGGCTCTGCTCCTGCAAGCAATCCAGGAGTGACTTCTGACGCTAACACTTCCCACGAAATATCTTTCTGGTCATCTAATTCTCCTGCTTCATCTTTCCTGTAAGGATACAGGTCTGCAATATTGAATATCAATGATATCCCAACATTCTCTGGAAACTCAATCTCATAAGCGTTGGCTGTGAATTTTCTGAGAATCCTGCATGGTCCAATATTTTTCATCTTTAATTTGTTGTATTTTCCCCTTGGAAACCTCTCTTTTCTCAAGTGCACTGAAACTTCATCTCCAACTTAGAATTGGACTTCTCTTCTCTTTTGATCAACTCTACTCTTGTATTTCTGGTTCCTGTCCTGTAGTTGTTTTCTGACTTTGTCATGAAGTTTCTACATTTCTATTGAAAAATATTCTGGTCCAGCACTTCTGAACTCATCTTGATGCAAATCCATCAATTCTATAATCCCTCTTGGTTGTATGCCATACACAATTTCAAATGTATTTTTTCCTGTGATCCTGTTCACTGAATTGTTGAATGCAAATTATGCATGCGCTAGAATCTGATCCCATTGTCGACCTTGCCCAATGACTCAACTTCTCAATAAGTTTCTGAGAATTCTATTCACAACTTCAGTTTGTCCATCTATTTGAGGGTGATACCTTGAACTAAACAATAATTCCATCCCTAGTCTCTTCCATAGAGTCCTCCAAAAGTGTCCTACAAATTTGGTGTCTCTGTCTCAAACTATGCTCCTTGGCAATCCATGTAGTCTCACTATTTCTCTGAAAAATAAATTTGCAATGTGTGTGGCATCACTTATCTTCTGGTATGGTATGAAATGTGCCATTTTAGAGAATCTGTCTACCACAACAAATATGGAATCGCTCCCTTTTTTATTTCTAGGCAATCCTAAAACAAAGTCCATATGGATTGCATCCCATGGCCTCTCTGGAATTGGTAATGGACGATACAAACCAGTATTCTGTTGTCTTCCTTTTGCATACTGACAAATTCTTCATTTTTTCACGAACTTCTTCACTTCTTCTCTCATGCTCAAACAATAATACAAGTTACTCAACTATGCAAACATCTTGTCGTTACCAAAGTGTCTAGCTAAACCTCCACTGTGTTTTTATTTCAATAGGTTGTCTCTCATTGAGCACTTCGAAATACATAATTGGCTCCCTTTGAACATTAATCCATCCTGAATCAAATATTCAATCCATGGGCTTCTATCTCCCAATAAAGGATTATTACATGCCTCATAAGCCTCTTTGAAATCTGCATCTTCTTTATACATATCCTTGAGGTGTTCAAACCCCATGGTCTCCACCTGGAATTCCTATACAATCAAACTTCTTCTGCTCAAAGAATCTGCAACTTTGTTAGCAGTTCCAACAATGTGTTTAATAACAAAAGTAAAATTCTGCATGAATTCTACCCATTTTGCATGTTTCTAATTCAACCTTTCTTGCCTAGTAATAAATTGCAAAGAATGATTATCACTATACAAGACAATTTCTTTAGGAATTAAATAATGTCTCCATTTTTTCAAAGCTTGAATCACTACATAAAATTATTTTTCATATGTGGAATACTTTTTCTTGGCGTCATTCAGTTTCTCGCTAAAATAAGAAATTGGCTTATTGTCTTGAATCGAGACTGCTCCAATAGTTAATCTACTTGCATCACATCTCACTTGAAATGTTTTTCCAAAATCTGGCAAAACCAGAATTGACTGCCCTGTGATTTTGTTTTTCAACACTTTGAAACTTTTTTCAGCTTCTTCCATCCAACTGAAGGACTTGTGTTTCTTCTTCATAGTGTCAAACATGGGTGCACATATGCCACTAAAATTTCTGATAAATTTTCTATAAAATCTTGCTAACCCATGAAAACTTCTTACCTCAAATATGCTTATTGGTGATGTCCATTCTTTGATTGCTCTCACCTTTTCTGGGTCCATCTTCAATTCATTTGAAGAGATTATGAAACCCAAATATATGAGTTCCTTCTTCATAAAAGAACTCTTCTTCAGATTTATCAATAATTTATCTTGTTGCAACCTTTCCATCACTGATATCAGATGTCTTAAGTGCTCTTCCTTTGTCTTACTTAAGACGAGTATGTCATCCAGATATACTATGACAAATTTTCCTATGAATTCTTTCAACACTTCATTCATCAACCTCATAAATGTGCTAGGTGCATTTGTCAAACCAAATGGCATGACCAACCATTCAAACAATCCTTCATTTGTCTTGAATGTTGTTTTCCATCCATCTCCCTCTCTCATCCTTTTTTTATGATAACCACTCTTCAAGTCTATCTTGGAAAAATACCTTGCTCCACTTAAAAAATCCATCAAATCATCCATCCTCAGTAAAGGAAATCTATATCTAATGGTTATCTTGTTGATGGCTTGAGAATATGTACACATCCTCCATCCTCCATCCTTTTTTGGACTCAATATAGTTGGTACTACACATGGGCTTAGTCTTTCTCTAACTAACCCTTTATCCAACAACTCCTAGACTTGATTTTTGACATGCTCATTCTCTCTAGGTGTCAACCTATAAGCTTCTTTGTTTGGTAAACTGGCTCTTGAAATAAGGTCAATATGATGGCTTATGCCCCTAACAGGTGGCAATGAGTGTGGTAACTCATCGACGACTATATCAACAAAGTCTCCTAATAGTTCCTGGATTTCTATAGGAAAATCTTCTATATAAGTATTTGTAAGGATAATTGTAGGCTTCCTCACTACAGAAGACTACATTTCTTTCTCCTCCTTAACTTATTTTAAGATTTCCTTCCCACTCATGAGAAGTATGCTTGGACTAGATTTTGTCTTTTTCTCTTTGTCTTCTATGGGTAGCAACATATGTGTCCTACCATTCTTTTCTAGGGTATAGGTATTCTTCCTTCCATCATGAATAACCTTTCAGTCATATTGCCATGATCTCCCCAATAAAATATGATAGACATCCATAGGAATTACATCACACAATATTTCATCTTTGTAACCTCCTATTTTAAATTCAACTTGGCATTGTTGACTTACCATGACTTGATGTCCTTTCTGAAACCACGATACCTTATATGGATTTGGATGTGTAGTTGTCTTCAATTCCATCTTTTCCACCATCTCTATGGATACTAGATTGTCAGTACTTCCACTATCTATGATCACCATGCAAACTATGTCTTTTGTCTTGCAAGCAGTTCTGAATAGGCTTGTTTGTTGAACTGGTCCCTCTGGTTCCTTTTCTAGTGTGAGAAGAACTTTCCTCATCATGAGGTTTCTTCCTCCTTCTGCTGATTCTGCTTCCACATGCTTCTCTACTTCAACAATGTGTGCTTCTCCACCTTCCCTTTTTCTGTCGGGATATTCCCAAGATTTGTGGCCGTCTTTTCCACAGGTATAAAACTTAACTATGCCTCCTCTGGCTCTTCCTTTTCCTCTACCTCTGGGAAAAGAACTTCTTCCACCATGTTGTCCTTCTTTAGAACTTCCACCCTTCTCATGGTGACCATGTTGTTTGTCATCTTGAGGCTTCGACTTCTGGAACTTTTCTCTATTGGTTCCCTTGCCTCTGCTTGAGTTTTCGCCTCTACTTCGTTGGCTTTGCCTCCTAGCCAATGTTTCCTCAGATTTCAAGGCTACTTGATAGGCATCCTCGACCTTACTGACAGACATCATGTTGATTTCCTCTTGACTTTCATATCTCGTCCCATTGATGTATCTGGCTATCTTCTCATCTTCATTCTCTTTTTGTTCGTCTCTAATATTCAATCGGTAGAATTCTTTAATGTACTCCTTCACTGATAAACCTCTCTGTTTCAGGTTATGCAATCTTCTGTAAATATTGATTTGGTAATCCTTTGGGATAAACTTGGCTTTCAACTTGGCTACCATCCTATCCCAATTTTTAATTTTCTGCTTACCATTTCTTCTGCGTTCAGGTTGCAGTTCATCCCACCATAATGTTGCATGGCCTTTTAGTATTGCCACTGCATGCTTCACCATCTTGTCCTCTTCGATATCTTTGTAATCGAATTACTTTTCAATGGCGTGTACCCATTCCAACAATTCTTCAACTTCCAAATTGCCTTCATACATAGGTACCTCTATCCTTGCTCTGGCTCCTATTTTTGAAATAGCTTTTATTAAGCGAGCTTGTGCAGCATCCTCTACATCATGTGCTTTGGCTTTTGCTTCTTCTTCGCTCTCAACTTCACTGATATCACCAACATTTTATTCTCTTCTCTGTGTTATCTCCATGGTGTCCAATCTCATTCAGAGTCGCCTCATTCCTTCTTCCATCTCTACATTCACTCTGCGTCTTCTAGGCGGCATGACTTCATTGTGTCACCTACAAACATAAATTTTTAAATTCCTTTGATACTACAAAGGATACCAACTTTCCTCCTTTCCCTTTGTCTTTCATCCACAAACAAACTCATATCTTAGCTCTGATACCACCTGATGTAGCCCCCTTACCTCGGCAGGGTTTCTCCGACCTCCCGGTCATTGGATCGTGTCCTTCCTGGAGCTGGAACAACTCTCTGGTCCTTGTTGGAACCTCTAATAAAACTAATCCACAGGTCCCCTCATGCAACTCCACCTGTTTGACCAAGCACTCAAGCACGAACCTCCACTCCACGCGACCACGGGCTGTGATCACACGCCTATACAAAAGGTGCACTGTGATTCGCAACCTCGGGGATTCGACGTATGAGTCACCCCTGACTCTCCAACTCTCGAACTCCGAAAGGGATTAACAAGCCCCAGATCGTCGTGTGTACTTTATCCCCATGACCACCACCTGTGACCACCGACTAAGCCCAAAGGTGTGTCACGGTTCGGGTATCAACGTTTTGAAGAAATCATCACCTTATACCTCAAACTCTCGAGTTTCGAAACTCTGACAAGGTCTAGCTCTCGTTATCTCCTCCTTTCATATGACCATAGGTTACAAACCATGGCCTAGCTCCAATCGCGTATTGGGACTTCGCGATTTGTGAAGTGGCTGGACCATTCAACACTTTCCCCCGATCCCCGAATCTCTGAAAATTTTGTTGGGGAATCAACGATCCATGCTCACCCCCAATCTATGGTTGTGATTCTCCCCGAATCAACGAGCAAGATTTAAAACGGCAATGTGCCTTTTGCGATTTTGGGGAAGTATTCACTTTCGGTTTCCCGACGACCAAAACACCAATCAGTGTGGATATCCGACACCTGTCGCCCCAGATCCAACGACTGGAATGATTTCACGATTTCGGTGCTCGTGAATCCTCGTTTATCACCACCATTATACACCTAAGTTTTGAAACCCCGACGACTCCCAGATCTTTGCCACGTATCCTCTAATGATAGATGGTTCTGATGCTTTCGAGACTTTGACAAGTCTGTTCCCCTCTGCATACACATGGTTAAAATTCATGCACCTTCCTCCAGATCCAATGGCTATCTGTCCTCTACACTAGATCTAACAGTTTGTGGTGTTCCTCCTCTTGATCTTTCCCGTCTCTCAGACTTAAAAGGTTTTCTAAGTGTCGAAGGACTCATCCTTCAATTCTTCTCTTCTGAAGATCTGTGCCCAAAATTACTATCCTTCCTGAGCTTCATCCCTTTGAAGATTTGATCTCCTACACACACCCTGCATTCAAAGATCTCGAACAACTCAGATTCGAGGAATTTTCTTGAAAATAAAATACCTTACGCCCACCTGGTGTTCTTCTGTGTTGTGTCATTGAACCTTGGTCGCTTCTAGCCTCTGTGCACTCCTTGCACCTGGATTCTCGAGTTTCCTTTGTTCTCTCTGAACCTCCCTCTCTGAGTCATCTCAAGACTCAATCAATGCACACCTTGCATTTGGGATGCACACCTTGCATACAAGGTTCAGAAGAAAACAAATGAAACTTCTCTAGTTCATTACAGGTTCATACAATCCACCCTCAAATCATGCATACATGAAATGAACTGATAAAAATCATACATACAGAATAACATTTATACAATCACATTTGAGATGAATACAATCCAAGGATTTGGGACAATTTTCGTCTGTTCTATTCATTCATAAAAAAAGAAAATACACAATGTCTATGTTACTCTACTCTACTCTACTGATCTCTCCTACGACACTTATCCATCCTCTATTCTGTATCTCCCCATTACAAATTGAAAATCAGAATATCTAAGGACTGGCTCTATGAGCTCCCTCGTCCTATTCTGAAATCTATCATTTCGAACTTTTAAAACTAGCACCTACTCAGTCCTATTACAATAACTGCTAATTACTACCAAATATAGTCGACACTCCATATCTACAGTTTCTTACAGTCCTTCCAAACTTTACAAACAAGTTATAATTTAAAATGTTGTCTCCAAAAATATCTCAACAACCCATTAAATTTTGAGTTAAATGCACGATTTGAAATTCTGATATTGCTAAGATGTCCTCTGATTGCCTCCATGTGTGTTTTTTTGACCTTGAAGGAAATGCTCATGTATCACCTTTCATCTAAAAATTCCATCACTCTATATTTCCCAGTCTAGATTTGGATATGCCCTTCCTAGAATTCCCACAGTTCCATGAGCCTTTTCCTCTATCCTTTTTTCTTCCCATGTTCTCCATGTTTAACGCATTACTTGATGTATCACCTGTGATTTTCCATCGCATTTCCTTGCTAAGGATAACACCAACAACATCATCAAATTTTAAAGTGTTTGAACCAGAGACATAGTTACTTATAGCCATGACCAATTTGTTCCAACTTTCTTGCAATGAGAACAAGATTAAAAGAGCCCTAACCTCATCATCAAAGTCCAATTTTATAGAAATTAGCTGATTAGTAAATATATTAAATTCATTTAAATGATCTGCAATAAACCCACCTTCTAACATCTTCATTAGAAATACCTTATTGGACACTCAGGGTTTTTCATACAATTTAGCCAATGCATCCATGAGCTCCTTCATTGCCTTTTCTTTCGAAATTTTGAAATCCATTGATGCTACCAAGATCAGTCGTATCATTCTCGGTCCCTTTATGTCAATAACCTCCCATTATTTGTCCTTCATTGCCATTGGATTCTTTGTTATTCCACCTAATGGTAGGAATAGATCCTTCTGATATAAATATTCTTCTATCTGCATCTTCCATAAATAGTAGTTTTGGACATTAAATTTCTCGATCCTAAAATTTTCAATTTCCTCCATTGCTTCCACTCGAACCAATAACTCTATATTCCTACGAGTTACCTTTCTCTATGATACTAGTTGCTAGAAAAAACAAGATCACGAAGTAATAAAATAAAATAAAATGTGGAAATAAAACACAAAAGATACACAATACAATAGAGACATAGATATATGTGG
>JZKD02S1830546.1:592313-607640 GCA_000966675.3 Picea glauca
GGAACACTGAGTCAATTCTCCTCAAGACGACACTTTTCGGTAAGCCTTGCCTCTAGAATCTCTATCTTACAAGCTTACCTGGCGACTCCACTTAGGGTGTTTTCCCTAATCCTTTGATAATTTTGAGCAAATTATCTAGCGACTCCACAAACCACAAGGAGGTACAATAATCCTCCTCAATCCTTCAGAAGAAAGCCTCCCCAAAACTCTCTTGTAGTAAAATCACTTTTCGGAGGTAGTCTTCCTTTGAACACCATGTCTAGCACAGCAACTCAAACCAATGCACCGAACCCAGCCAACAACTAAAGACAATGGTCAGCCAGTCTCTTCAAACCGCTAGACGTGTCAGCCATACCAGGCTACCCTAGGCAAATGCCACCCAAGTATGAGAAGTGGTTGCCTAAGTTTACCGATATTGATGCAATCAGTGCCGAAGAGCATATGAGCAATTTCTAGGCCTTTTTTCAGCTTCACCCCGTCAGTGATGATGCTGAAGACCTAGTCATGAAATTGTTCTCCGCTACTCTCCTCGATGCTTCAAGGCGTTGGTACCATAGTCTTCTCGATGGCAACATTAAAACCATAAACAAACTTGAAGAAGCCTTTCTCAAGAGATGGAGTATCAAGGAAGACCCCAACATGCTTCTAACTAGGCTGAATTCCCTTTGGAAACATGAGAATGAGTCCATTCGAGAGTTCCACACTAGGTTTGAAACCCTCTTGCAGAAGATCCCTGTTAGCCATCATCCAACTGATAACTTACTCGTTTACATCTACACTAAAGCGTTCACGGGACAATGAGGGTATCTCCTCAAGGATAAAAACCCAAGATTGAAGGCAACCTCCATTTGTCTAAGATTGAGCCTTTCACAAATCCAAGGGGCAAAATGGACACTAAACCTAAGATAGTCCACAATACCGAGCCTACCTCAGAC
Organism: Picea glauca; assembly: GCA_000966675.3. Classification (NCBI taxonomy): domain Eukaryota; kingdom Viridiplantae; phylum Streptophyta; class Pinopsida; order Pinales; family Pinaceae; genus Picea; species Picea glauca. The sequence continues at coordinate 593,249 of JZKD02S1830546.1, forward strand.
CTTTGCGCCAGCATGGAAAAATTACAAGCTACTATGGATGGCATGATGAAAAATCAAGAGCTAATGATGACTAGGATTGTCAACCTAGAAAGAGCCCAGAACCAAGCACCAAGGGTCCCTTACAAAGGCCAATTCCAAAGGGGAAACCAAGTTTATAAACCGAAGAATGAACAAGAGGTCCCTAACACCTTAGCCCCTGCAAATGTTGTGGATGAAAATCCTTGGTGTTTGCAGTGTAGTGAAGCACATTGGGAACATGAGTATCCTTACAACAATGATGGCCATGAACAAGTGAATAATGTGGGTCATGTCATGGAAGGCCCCCAAATAAATATCACTCTTGAAGAACATCGGGAGGGCATAAAAGAAGCAGTCAGGCTGGCTAGAATGGCAGTGATAAACAATCTAGACCAGGAATCAAAAGAGAAGTTGAAGAAACAAGAATTCCAGGTGTATAGACGAAAGAAGTTGAACCAACCCATCTCTACCATTCCTATGGCAGCTCAAACGAAACCTCCACCCTCGGACATTATCCTCCCTAAAACTTCCAAAACCGAGAAGGTGGACTTAAACCGAGAAGATGCATGTAACCATCCCTCTGAGAGAAGTCATCAAGGTACCATCTGTTAAAGAACGTTTTGACAACTTTTTCAAAGGAGCAGATGAACCCATGGACCCTCCTATTATGTTACAAGCTGATCACTTTAGGGTCCAGTATGATGAACATCCCCCATTCTTTATGACCTTGATAATGAATAAAAAGAGCCTTAACAATTGCATGTTGGATTCATGGGCCGGTGCTAATATGATGTCTCTCAAGGTCATGCAACAATTGGGTCTAGAAGTCACAAGACCCTACAGAAACGTGTGTGGCTTCGAGTCTAGAGCCATACCCACACATGGGGTAATTCAAAACGTGGAAGTTTGTGTCAAAGAATACCCTAAAAAAGTAGTCCACATTGACATAGTGGTAGTAGACGTCCCAGATGTGTGGAGAATGTTATTGTCTAGGAAGTTTGCCTCAATGCTGGGTGGCACTCTTGAGATGGACCTCACTTATGTGAATATACCTTTGAAAAATGGAACCACAGGTCGTCTCACTAATGTACCTATGACTACCACCCATGTGCAAGAAGTTGGTGATCCCATCAAAGATGAATAAGCACATGAGCAAATCATGGAAAGTCTTCCTGAGTTTTCTCCAAATGATATGCCTTTTGCGACAGAGGAAGACTTCGATCAGATTCAATGGCCCAATAAAGAAGAATACCAGCAACTCCTAGACAAATATAAACACAAGGAAGTTGGGACCGTGAAGTTACTAAAAACAGGAGAAAGTGACATACTGATTCAGCATTCCCCACAGGAAGTCTTTACAGCGGAATCCACAATAAGTTGCAGCCTAAATACTCCACAAGATGTGAAATAGCATTGGTGGATACACAAATTCGATTGGGTCAGGTTCACAGACAAGGAAAATCTAGTTATGCATTAAACAATGGATCAGCAGTGATTAGTTGGAACACCAAAAAACAAGACTGATGAATTGCCTTAATAGAGGCAATATACAAGGGCACAATGAATGCAGCATGAGGGAGTTTGGCTAAGGAGAATTCTAGCTGATATTTGACTTGCACAAAAAGAAAATCAACAACAATATTCTATGACAACCAAGAAGCAATTCAACTAGCAGAGAATGCAGCAACAAGCACATAGAAGTTCATGTTCATAACTTGAAGCAATTGTGAGAGGAAGGCCAGACTCAATTACTGTTTTGTAAAACAGCAGATCAGTTAGCTGACATCTTCACTAAAGCCCTAAGGAAAAACAAATAGCAGTTTGGAAATCTATTAGGTATGAGGGAGAATGATTTTCCATTAAGGGTAAGTGTTGGAAAATGTAATGCACAGGATGCAATTTCGTAGAATTGCAGAGAATAAGTGCGCAAGTGCAAAATTGGCATAAATGCAACTGCACTAACTCTAGCACACATCAGTTCTGGCATGGGAATATTTTAGCGCAAAACCATTCTAGCAGGGGAGCTAACTTGGCACAGAGATGACATGGCGCAATCTGTCCATGTGGAGGTGACTATTAAGCAAAGTTTGATTTCATCAAAATGACTAGTAAAATGGTCAAATTTCATCACTCCTCAGTTGGGCACCTACCAAATTTCATGGAAAGCATGTAGAAGACTTGGTCAAATTTATCACACCTAAATCTATAAATATGAAGCACCTTGCACAAGTTCAAGGTTAATGAATGAACCGTTCGGATGAACAAGTTGACTAAGTGACAGTTCATTGCAAGTCATAGTAATGTAAACATTTTGTCAAATCATAAATTGAAGTTGACTTGCGAGCCCAGCAATTTCTTTGTGAACCATTGGAGCTATAAATTCTTAGTGTGTAGGCCTCAGAGCTGTACAAAACTCTTGAGAGCCCTTGTGGCATATTCTATTGTGCATACATTATTGTACTCTTCACAATTTTCTAGTTAACATAATTAGCTTTTCTGCAACATCCTTTTGCATCAATATCTTGTGTGATGAATTTTTTTTTGTTCATATTATCTCGAGTGTTTAATCTATTAGTGCAGATCTGTTATCTAACATTAACATTAAATTGTTTATGGGATAGTTTTGTACAACAGTTATTGGCATCATTGTGAAGAACTCATGAACTACTAAAGTGGGGGATTTTGTGAGGTTCAGTGCAGAACTCCCTGAACATCGACATGCTTTGAGCTGCAACACTAACCTGAAAAAGAGGTGCACTAATATTTTAAGGTTCCCTTTCGTAGCTAGGGTGGTGATTGAAAAGGCAAGGGTGTGATTAGCAAGGTACCTAGTGCATAGTTAGTCCTCTAACCTAGAAAATTTGTGAAGACCTGACAAGTCTTGCAGAACCCAAATTTTTCCTATAGACTAATACTAGATTCCTCCCATCTAATAAGAGAAACTAAATCTCAACATAAATGCAACTAGGCTACAAGTCACTGTTTAGATTTTTTTTGCCCAAGCCAGTTGTTGTAAATTAACGGTTGCCTACTTCTTACTTGTTAACTAAGAATACTTAGTCAAGTGTCAAGTACTATGTTGATTTCACAGTGCTTATTTAGGAGAATGACTAACTATTTTAGAGCATATTTCTCTTATATTTTTGAGCCTCTAATATTTTACTTTCAGGAGTTCAGACATTTTAAAGATGATTAATGCAGGTTATGACATAGGTTTAAGATCAAACTTCACAGTCACTTCAATGATTCAAGCATCAGCATTTAAATGTGTCCCAATGTAGATATTCTTCTATGCACTTGTCCTTGATTATTTGGCATCCTCGTCACATCACAAACAAGCCATCATGTGGTAAATGCATGTTGCTACTCTTTCTTGAATCATTCATGTTAGTCAAAAGTTTCTTTGATTTTTCACATTGCTACTAATAAATAACTAGGGAAACGAATAGATAATTAAGAAATCCATCAAATCCATTTCTAATAAAAATTTGAACAAAAAAGATCAACATCCATGATAGAAAGTATGCCAGTAATTAATAGCTACTCTTTGCTTTGCATCTTCAACACGTTTGACAGCTTGTTATATCCATATTCTTCCAATGTAGATGTTAAACCATTTATGCAATATCCTCCCATTTGATTACATTCTGCATAAGTATGATTCCTAGGTGGTCATTAAAGCAATGCTAATGAAAACATCCTCATTGGATAGCAAGCTTGCAGTAATNGATCTTGTTGCAACATCCCCTAAGGCTTTGGTAAGGATAAGGCACGTCATTCAGCATTAGCAATCTTGTTGCAACATCCCCTAAGGCTTTGGTAAGGATAAGGCACGTCAATCAGCATTAACTCCCCACATGATTCAACATCAAACACATTGATTCTGTTGCATTGGGATCGGATTAACAAGGACAGCCCTCGGTCTCTCCAGTGTGCGAGCCATTATCACAGCTCCACCTATTGGATGCCTTTGTATGAATCTCCGTCAGCTCTATGGGATAACGGAACACTTGAGGGTTTGGAATTGGGCGCATTTGTAGTCTGAACCTTAAGGCTTAAGGCGACAGACCTCCTGGTAAGTGCTTTCTCTGTATCCAGGCTGCCTCTCTGTTCGGGTTATCAAATCTTGAGAGATTTACAAAGGAATGTGGTTAAGGCAGTCGGTCTAGCTTCTGGTGAAGGTGTTTTGGAATCATTTCTGGGAAAGGTGTTTTTGAATTTCAGTTTTTATCTCCAATTCTGTCTGGTATTTTATCTCTGTGTGCTCTTCCCCGGGATTTCCTATTGCTGGGTATATCGTGGGGAAAATCTGGATAAAGGTCACTATACAGGTCTCAATTTCCCGAGGACAGGCCGGGTGCCTGTTGATTTCTTCTCAGTTCTGTTGGTTAGAGACTCCTTCTCTGGCCTCAACATGCTTTGCCTGCTTCAGATTGCAGGGAATTGTGTCTTGAGTCCAACTATGGAGAACAGAGACGTTATGGAATTTAGGAGAACCCTGAGAAGACATGAGGAATACATACTCTAGCCTCTAATAGAAGCTCTCTGCTCTCAATGACAACCAAAGCACATGAGAACAAGCACCATTGTGTCTCTCAGCATGCAACCATCATGAATTTACTGGTTCAACAAAAACAGAAGAGAACATCTTGGAAGCAGAATGCAGTATGTTGCGGAACTTGAATCTCGAGTCTCGACCTACACAAGGACTCTCTATCCTCAGCCTCAAACAATAAGGTATCGGTTAACTCCGCACAGGCTGAATTCAGGGAAGATGAGACAATCCACCAACTGAAGGAACCAATGGATATTGAGCAGCAGAACTCACCTCTCTTAGATGTTGATCAGGAGGAAGCGAATAGCCACCATGTATTCCATTAGTTGTTATGTTTTTCAGTGTCATTTGGCTTTTAGGTGTTACTGTCAAACAGGCTACTTGCAGTCAAGTTTATTTTAGTTGTAAACTCTCCTATGTAGCATCAGAGAGTTGCTTATTTTGTCTGATGAAACCCTGGAACTGTCTTTTGTATAATGCCGTTAGCCTGGCTACAGCCTTTTAATATAATATAACAAAGGTTTTTGATTCACCAATAACAAAGGTTGCATTGTTTCTTTAGGCTAGTTGCATGGGTGTCTGCTATGTGAATTCATTAGGTGAAATTTCCATGACTACTATATTTATCTACTCTTCCTATTTAGATGTTCGATTGGAAATCCATTTTTTCCAAATTAGCCAAATCATTTGAAATTTGACACCTACCCAAATCTTTATAAGTTCTCAACACCTGCATTGCACAAAATACCTCCCCCCACAAACACACAGACACATGTATTTTTTCCTTATTTTCACAGCAAAGGATAGGTGCATTCCTTCAACATAGGTATTGAGAAGCATTCCAAAACTGCAAGGGAAACAAGGGGTAATGTCTCCCCAAGCATTTCCACTCCAAAAAATTGTTCTTAGGAAGTAACCCCATATTCAGACCAAAAACAACCATTTTGAAGAGGGCCACATGGGACAACGGTTTCCACACTTGCCCATAACAATCATTTAAAGGAAAAAAAGGGAAAATGACAAGCTAAGACCCTATAAACGTTCTCTTCCACAATAAACAAGAGAAAGAAATGTGTGCAACCAACTTGTGTTTGTTATTAACTTATTTGTTAAAAATTAAAACTTAATGTCCATAATATGCCAATTATGTCACAATTTGTTATATTCGTGGTTGCAGGATTTAAATTCTTTTTCACAGTCTAACAAAGAACACATTACATTAAATTAATCATATCCTAGAGGAGTGTGCAAAATGACATGGCAGTTTTAATGGAACTATCTACTGGTGGAAATCCAATATGAAGAGGACCAGCGTACATCCAAAGAGCTAATTTCAGAAGTTAAAGCATATATCCAATTTATCTAGATCCCCAACCCACACCAAAGATATCCGTCACTGTATCTATCCCTCCCCCAATGTAATCACATTCCTCTTTGACCAGTATGAAATGTGACATAATAAAAACTTAAGTAGAAATGAAATTCCATTTCTTTATACATGCACGCACACAAAAGAAGTAACACATGAATGCAATAACATCTGGTAGGACATTTACAGACTTGTGGTAAGCTGACTATATGCTATGTTTTGCCAAGATTGGGGTACAAGGGAAGTGATGGAGAAAAGGATGAGCTTCATTAGTTAGAGATAAACCCCGAATTTCAAGGCAAGGCACAGGGGATAGGAGCAGGGACAATGTAGGGACTCCTTCAATTATCATAAAAGACATTAAAAATAACAATATAATTAAATAGTCAGTCACACTAGCACAGATTCACAAATATACACAATGCAACATCCAATTAGTTAATTATCACTTTTCTCATTAGTAAGCAAAGTGAAAATACAATTATTACCTCTTTATGATATAGCTGGCAATCATAATTTGTAGTTTCCAGATACATAATACCAAAAAACAAAGAACAAAGACATCATGGTTTGGAAGTCGGCATTTGTATGGGATGATAGTTTCAGGATTTTGGAGTGAACTGGTTAAAAGCAAACAATAGGGCCCACATTAGCTTTAGGGTGGAAAGCATATTAGTATGCTTTTTATTTTTTTTAATATAAGGGCACTTACAAGGGACAATTGAACATCCCTGCGGGATTCGAGGAATGACACAGTGCATCCAATTCCAAGCAGCCTCCTTGGGGCATCCCCAAGATGGCCCCTTTCATAGGGCCGGTCCACATGATGACCTCTTTATATTCGGGATGATGTCCCAAGGATATCCTTGAGACATCTCCCAAAATCAGGGATGCCAAAGGATGTCCTCACCTCGTCCTCCCATTCTGAAAAAACAAGGGACACATTGGATGTGCCCACAACCCCCAAGGACAAATCGCCAGCAGTACACTGACTATGATCCAATGATTTAGCTCACCTAAAGCCACAGAATAAATGCAGACTTTGTGAACAGGGTATGAATTGAAGAACTATTGCAACAAATCTTGCAAGCATACAAATTAAGTTTAAGCCAGATTCAAAACAGCTCCCCTAAAATGCCATGCAATCCAATATTACTTCCTGAAAGAGGTGGGAAAAGCAGATACAATTGCAGCGTAGCATACGAGCTTCCAAGAGAAAACAAGGCATATACTTCATGTTGCACACATAACAAAACCTGTCAGTTTAAACACAGCTTTTTATAGCTCATCATTATACACCAATGGTCTTAGGCAAGGATTATATAAAAGAATGTTTAAAAGCTTCTTGTATTATAACTCATAACCACATACTCTTAAAAACACAGATTTAATTCATAAACAAAACCTGACCCCAAGGAAGAGAAGAGAAAGAAAAAAGAAAGTAGCTGGACATTATATATATATAGAGAGAGAGAGAGAGGGAGAGAGAAGCTTACAGCACTGCAACGCAGATTTGGGGAATACTGGAGCAGCCTTGATACAAGATCCACTGCCTCTGGTGGCATTCTTTTATGAAATACCTGTAACAAATGGGTTCCAATCAGCAGATGTTGAAGAAGAGTCACAAATGCTTTATACAGTTGAAAATGATTCTCTTTGTTCTGCATTCCTATTTGGGTGCAACTGAATAATTATATGTACACTTACTACAGCCAAAACAGAAAAACTCCACATATGCATAAATTGCATAGAAAATACAAGGATCGACCAGCACTTTGTGCCACAGATTGCACTCTCACTAGATGTAGAACAACAAAAAAGACACCACACATGCATGAAATGCAAAGACAAGGTTTTGCCAGCACCTTGTGCCACGGATGTGCTTTGATTTGAGGAAATTTGAACTCTGTGTAATTTGGATTCATGCACTTGATCTCCTCTCGAGTTGGTGTCCCCAGAACCTACAGAACCCAATTGTCCAAGTATAACATCACATAATGTCTCAGGATGGAAAGTCAATCATACCATATATCAAGAATTTACACACCATCAAAGTATAGCAGCGCACATCATCTCAGCTAGAAAAGAACCATTTAATAGGAGAGACAAGAAATTACCAATTAGTATTACAGACTATCAAAGTATAACATCACACACCATCTCATCTAGAAAGACAACCACTAGGTGTGAGAGACAAGAAATTACAGACCTTAATGATCTCCACCAGCTGATCAACACCACTTTCTCCTGGAAACAAAGGCTGGTAGGCATCAAACCATGAAAACAAGAAAACCATGTCAGAAAAAAAAAACTTGCTTGTATTAAATTATTAATAAGTTTCACTGCAATGGAAGACAATAATTTAATGTCTAAGCCTAAAATAACAACACGGGACAAACCAAAAGAATTTCCAGTGCATATTGAAATCAAAAAGCTCTTGGAAGAAAAATTCTCAGCTATAATTCAGGGAGGACAAATAACAAGTGCAACAAGAAGAAAAACAATTTACAAATACTGATAAATCACAACATATAATTGACCTGACACCGCACACATATAAAGCTGAATATGTCAATTGGGTTTAGCTAGGGTGGTTGAGAGGAATGATTGTTATCCTCCACACCCAGGTTCAATTCCCTCAAGTGACATGTTGAGATCTTAATGAGTATATTATTGTAATGGCTTCAAGCCCTGTTGTTGACAGGCCTTGTGCCCTGAAGATTCTAGGGTTTACCCTGGGTACCATCCTCGAAAGGAGAGGAAGTACTTGGGATTTCCCCGGGCTTTGTAACCTGGTAAAAAATTGTAAAGCTAAACAGAAAATGTTTCTGTCATATGTCATATATTGAAAATAATAGCTAATATTGTTTTAATTTAACACCTAGCAAGAGGATCAACATGTATTCACCCTTTTTTCTACTCATCATTTAATGCACAAATCACAGTTTCTTTTGTGTTGATAGAAAAAGGCCCTTTTCCCAAATCTGTCCATTCTTTATGCAAATGTTGAATCTTATAATCATTCCTCAAAATGCATACGAGCTTTCAGAACTCAACCAACATCTTCTCCACTATACATATTATTACAAAATCTCTTCTAGTCTGCATTTGATACAACCCAAATGATAGATGAGGAAGAATCAGGAAGACATTATGCACACTAGCTTTTTGATGACAGCAACAATTATTCTATTGACAAACTTCCAGCAAGTTCCGGTTGGAGTATTTATGTTCTTTGGCATCTTGATTCTAACAACGTAATTGACTCTCCCCATATTAATTCTGTTTTGAACGTTTCAGCATCTGCTTTTAAGATAATCGTACTAGATTATGCTTACATTGGCTTTGGTTTAGAAAGCCTGATAAATAGTATAAAATCTCAAAAAGAGTGTTTCATTAAGATGTGAAGTATTAGTACACTTCACACAAAAAGGGTGGAACATAGCACATTTAAGTATAACATCTATTGCATTCATTTTAAAAAGTGGTAAGTATTTACAACACATAAAACATAATATCTATTGTATTCATTTCAAAAAGAGGTAAGTTTTTATAACACATAAAACATGCTTTCGAGGCTTGGCACACCTATGAAAACAAGGGTCAAACCTGCACAAAACTGTCGCAACCATCATTGCGTACCCCCACATACAAATGTTCTCATTTGTCTAATATAAAAGTTTGAAGCCAAAAGAATAAATTAAATTAAAACGCCTACAGAGAAAGGACATAACATGCAATGGCAATTGTTGCCCTGATCAATCAGAGTTTTGGAATACCAGATCAATCAGGGTCCCTGGTGTTAAATCCCAAACTCCCATACATTGCATAGCTAAAACCCCAAGTGATCATGGAACCCGTGCTTCCCCAAAACTAGGGACCCTCCTCAAAAACTTGCTAATAATCAGTGTGATCATAGAACTGAACAAAAAAAATCCCCCTGGAGCACAGAGAGATCTCACAATTCTTTGTCCAAGTTGAGTGTATCCACTGGAACATTGCCAATCTAAGAGACAAATACCCATTAAATCTGCAAATAACCACATCTTTTTCATATAGTGAATGTAGATATAATATTGGCATATGCTGGACATTCCAAGAGAAAGTGTTAATCATCCTACACTCTCTTGGTCTCACAAAGATGACAAATTCTTTCATCCAATGACGTTATAGTATTTGTCCAATGCCTACTTTCACTATGAAGCTTTCTTGTTTTAACAATGTTGATTTTCTTCTTTAAACTAACTATAGAATAAAGATAATTTTGATCTTCTAAAATGTGGTTAATGATATCTTTATAGTACATTTTTTTTTATTATTCTTTATTTCTTCATTGCACCACAATTTCTCTTCAAATCTAGATGTGATAGTATTTTTAATGGTATCAATATTCTGGAAAGTGGCCTATTCTTCTATTCTCCAATGGTTTAGCCAAGAATTGGCATCTTTATGCCACCCTCTCTAAATTGTTAATTGACTTTCACTCTAATTTGAAGCCATACTAGGAAGTCTCATATCTTTCATTTTAGTTATCTTGTGCTTGTACATTAACTACATAATCAGATGGAAGACCAACTTCTAAGAGGAAGATTGGATAAGGTGTATTGATTTTAATTTTAAGATGATAAATAATAAAATGCTTATGGAAAAGCTGACAACCTATGTTTTGGATTTAATATATGGAAAGGAAGTGTTGAAAAATATTGGCTATATTAAATATATGTTTAGTGACATGTTATGTTTTGAGAATATGAAAATATTGTTGTCATGTAAATAGAAAGATTTTTCTATTTACTCCGATACAGGAATAAAATTTATAAAATGATTGATGTAGTGCATTGTAATAAATTAGGAGATTGGTCTCCCATATAGGATGTTAGAGGAGCAATCAAGGAACTTAATGCAATGGTGTACACCATCAAGAGGAAGAGTATGCCTGTCAATCCCATTGACAGGTGGCCATGGGAGTGTATCATGGCAAATGGTGTTAATATGAATGTCGAATAGGGATGGTTTAGTGTGGTTAATTTCTCCAGTCTAGAGATCTGGTGGTCACCTACATCAAGAATTCAAATGCCCTTTGGTCACAACAGTGAATTCACATGGTCACTCCCTTGAAATGGAGATAGGGTGAAGACTATAGCAAAGGGAAACTATAGCAAGGCTCTGAGGTTAAAGGAAAGGTTAGTAGTGCTCAAACTATGTCTCTATTTCTTATGTCTTCATCATATTATTGGAGGTCRGCCTGGAAATCCATCTATCCCAGTGAGGGGAATTGATCTCCTGGTGAATTATTTGGGCATAAATCTAGGTTCTCATTGGCCTATCAGAGCAACAAGGTTTGTTTCCCCTTGGGTTGAATGTTATAAACATAAATATTCATATAAAATAGATATTAATAACATAATAATTAAATGATAATTAATAAATAATAATTATTAATAATGAAAAGACATGTCTCAAAGGACATGACTATTGGTTAAGGGCACCCCTGCATGGGTATCTAAGCGAGCCCTCATTCTCATTTGTAATCATCTTACTATTCATTCTTATACATTATATATATATATATATATATATATATATATATATATATATATATATATATTTGTCCGTTTGGATTTGATTACTATATTCCAGATATTTTGGATTATTTGTGCATGACGAACTTTTTTCGTCTCATCGAAACCTTCAGAAGAATACCTGTTAGAAGTCGAGGTTTCAAGTGGGTTGTAGGCAAGGATCTTTATGGGCCCTTTGAGTCTGTTTGACAACCCATCGCTATCCAAAACCCTCTGTATCACATAGTCTATAGTCACAGTGAAGTTGGGAAGTTTTTTAAGGAAGGGTCTATCTACCAATCTGAGATGGAACTAATTGCAAAAGGTAGCAAGACCTCTAGGAGAGGACGACCCAAAGTCCATGGAAATCTTCCCAACTAGATGAAACATGAAAGAATAACCCGAGAAAAAAAATAAGACATGGATGTAGCTAACCACTACCATAAGAGGTTCTCTATAGACATCAAGGTTGAGGTTGAGGACATTGAAGATAAAGTCAAGGAAAAAAGAGGGAACACTTCAACTAAGGAAGCTAATGAAAAGATTCATTGGATTCCTGACACAGGATTCTCCAGAAGCCGAGACACAAAATTCTTCAGAATGGTTGAGCTATACTAGCATAAAAAATGCCTTATTACTCAAGTAATAGAGGGGAAAGGGTTGCAGCAAAAGGCAACAAGTTGAATCTCATCGAGAAAAATACAATGCCTCGATAAAAGTTATTTGGGGGATAAAGGCAATGGTTGTTGAGAAGGAACAAGAGGACCAACACTAGCCAAGAGCCAATCAGACTAACAACCAGCCAGTCTACATCGCGGTAGACTCTAATACTGAAGAAGAGATTTAGCTTTGTCATATGTCAAGTCTTGTCTTTTGGTATCTAGTTTTGAGGTCTAGTTCTTCACCTTATAGCATAGTTATGTTTGATACAAAGATGATGAAGATAACTACTTTGAGCTTTTGTTTGGTGAATCTACCACAAGGACTGTTGTTAAGATGCAGGAATGGTATTGTTAAAATGATAAAAGGGATCATGGATCTACAGTGAACACTTCAGCAAACCCTAATTCAACATAAACCTTGAACAGAAATATCACATAAAGAGCAGAGAAATCATGAACAAAAGAACAAGAAATATGGTACATTTAGAAAAAAGAATCAATCACTAATGAATCCAAGATGGTGATCCAAAAGACTCATAAGGTGTGTATTTATACACAACTTGTGCGGTGGGGTGCTTTTCCTTAGCCACCTAGAATAATATAAAATAATGTTGAATATGTCAAGGCTATTAAACCATAACCTAATAATAGAATAATGAGGGTACTTAGCCATAATGTCAAGTAACCAAAAGTGAAGATTACCATCATTTCAACACTCCCTTTAATCTAAGCATGTGGTAATGAAGAAAGATGATAAAGTACAAAAGGAGGAGCAGACATACCCAACTCAATAGAGAGACAGTGGTTGTTGTAATATGACAAAGTGGGTTCGTGATGACCTAGCTCAATACATGTTGAAATATTGTAACTGCAAAGAGTATTCTATTTATTTATTGAGTCATTATTAATTAGATCAATCCCCTTTTGTGGATTGATCATGTCAGGCATTGTAATTGACCAAATCCCCTTTTGTGGATTGGTCAAACCCTAAATATAATATGCAAATTGAGAAGTCGACCCCCAGGCTAATTAAAGTGGTTTTAACCACTAAGAAGACAAGTCGACCATGCCTAGTGAAGAGACACCTTTCCAGCACCTACCAGTTTGTATAAATAAAGGAAGCCAGTGCCTCATTTGATCACTCACTCAGTGCGTAAGTTTGGTAGCTGCAGTTGGGAGAAGAAGGAAGAGAGAGGCGCATTGCTCAGTGGAGGATATTCTCTAGTGTTTGGTTTATTGTCTTGCCATTGTATTGGCTATCTATATTAAGGAAGTTTTTGCTGGGTTTTCTCCCTCATGAGGGTTTCCCAGGATAAATGTTGTGTATCTTGTGATTGTGTTTCTCTCAGTGATCCTACCTATGCTATTGTTATCTAGTAAATTGAAAAGAACCTAATAATAGCTCAAAACTTAACATGGTATCAGAGCTAAGCTGAAGAGAGCATCTTCCACTTGATAAAGAAAAACGTCATTGTTGTCGTACAAGAAAATTAGGGCTTTTTATAGAAAAGGAATTTCAACCTAAAAATCATCTAGAAAAGTGTGTCCTAGCCTAGGGAACTCTTTGGCACCTTCAGCACACTTTTTCAGTGGATAGAACTCCCGAAAAGTGAAACCCTAGTTTTTGCTGGTACCAGAAAACCAAAAGTACCAAGAAATCAGAACCAGTACAAGAAGTACTAGTCCAAAATTCTGTTGGTCAAGTTTGAAGGGGTAAAATTTGGATTTTCGGAAATCTGACCGCACCAACTTACTCGCCTCAGTTCAGTGCATCTAGACCCTAGATTAGAATTTCAAAATTTGAAGTTTGAAAAATTAGGGTTTCCTCATAAAACCCTAAGTTGTAGTTGCAGTTTCAGAATCAGTTGCAGTATAAATTGCAGTTGCAGTATCAGTTGAAGTATCAACTGCAGTACAAGTTGCAGTCACCCTTGAAGTTTTTAAGAGTTGGTAATTATTATCGTTGCTACCAGATGGTGCCACTACCTGCAAATATTATCAGAGGTATGTATTCACATACGTTTAAATTGTTAAGCTTTAAAGGGTATTTGCAGGAGAAGGGATCTCTTACCATAGATCCAGAAGGATCTCAAGATCCAACACATTCAAAGGAATAATGCAACCCAGGTTTGATTATTTTGATATGCATCTATTTGATATGACATTATTTTGATCTAGGTTGCATGTTGAAGCTATGACCATCATAATAACCTTTGGTCAAAATTAA
>JZKD02S1830547.1:48323-66168 GCA_000966675.3 Picea glauca
TACGAATGGAATTGAATGTTGATTTTAAACTGTGTGAAATTCATTTATGTTTCAATAGAAGCCTCATGTGATCGACAAAATGCATTGTCATATAACTGTTCAATGGCCCATATTTAATCAAATTATTTGAGCAAATGCAATATTTAAGAATAACGAGACTATCAAAGCATGCAAACGAGAAGAGGTGTTAAATCCAGTCAAGAAGCAACAACCAAGATTCCAAAGCAATTTTTTAATAGTAAATCTATAAAAAAAATAGTGGGTACTATATATTTATCCATAGACACTGGATTGAGTTCTTTGCATCGAAGCATTGAACATATTTTCCATAAATACAGGTAGAGGAGTTACAGGAAAAATAAACATGTATACAATTTTGTGTTGTTCATTTACTGGGACAACATGCACAAGGCATCGACAAGCTCTTGAACATGCATACAAAACTGATTATCATGCTTTTTTAGGAACTCCTTGCAGTATTCTGCTCCGAAGGTCAATGTTGGATGCGAGAATCTCAACATCTTGCGGAAAACCTGAGGTGACAAAGTGTTGGCCCTTGACCAAGTTTTGGAGATCCTTGGTCAGGTTTGACCTATTTTGGGACTTCGACAAGTTGTCGAAGGCAAAGCGCAAGTTGAAGTGGAGATCACGGGAGATCGACCCCTTTTTAGGGCATTTTTGGGTTTTGGGCTTATGTAACGGATATGAGGATGTCAGCCCATGGGTTTACCCATGTTTAGGCCCTTTTGTAATGTATAAATAGATGTCTAGGCAATGTAAGAGGGGGAATATAGACATATGTGTGATGTTAGGTGCTAAGTGCAAGTGATAGTTGTACATGCTTTGTGCATACTGTGTGAGACTTGCAAGGCTAAGTGAAAGTGACTACAAGAGACTGTGTAAAGGCTTTGTGCCATAACCTAGATCGGGGAAGGAGGATCTGGCGAGGTGCACACAGATCTCCTGTCCTATGCGGAGTAGGATCTTGTGGCTCTGTGCATGTAGAAGATTGACATAAGACAATAAAGAGAAGAAGACTTGGTGGACATATCCCCAGGCTGGGGGTGAACCACGTATATCTTGTGTTATGTTTGCTTTGTGCATTATGGTTGCTTTATGGTTCATATGATTAATGCTTGGTGCAATGATGTATGCTTAGATGAATATGATAGCTTAGTGCCTAATAATGTGAATAAGATGCTAGATCCGATCTATGTTAATGTGGTTGGTGCTTGAATGTGTTGAATCTCGTTGAATACTGCGTTGCACTGTAATTAGGGTTTTTATCTGCGAAGTAAATACTAGTTAAATACTAATGAATGGTAACTGCTAAGTGCTTTGTTAGAATATTGTAATCACATATCTGTGTCCCAACAAAGGTTGTAGACACTGGAGTCATGCAACCACCCTTGCCTCTACCTTGGGTGAGACTTCATCTGCTTCGCAGGTGTTGCCAATAGGGTCGGTAGTTAGTGTTTTTTTGGTGCGTTGTTGAAGCGTTGAACCCTGGGTCTGCCCCTGTGCCAACAAACGGTTCTATTGTTGGGACTTGAAACTGTGATTGTTGGGAACTGAGAAAAAAAAAGAAAGCTCTGTGTGTAGATCTGTTGCTTTAAGTGCGCATTATTCTACTTGACTTGTGAAGCTCTATCCTAAGAAAGGAGGCAGATTTGAAGAAAAGAGGTAAGATCTGAAAGCTTTGTTCTCTTATAGACGTAAAGTGAAAATTTTGGATTAAAGAGGTAAGATATGAAAGCTTTGTGCTATGTTAAAGGTAAGATAAGTGATTTTTATTTTGCTTGAAAAGTATGGATCTAGGTATGTTTGATAAATTTGGGAAAACTAGGGTACAACTAGAAGAAAGAAGGTTTTATATGAGTATATTTGATAGAAATAATGAAAGATATGTTATTCCTATGCATAGAAAGAATGTTTGGACTAACAAATGATGCAAGATCCTAGGAAGAATTTTATGTAGGTCAGTTACTATGATCCTAGTGCGCAGTACAAGAAAGGTTGGGGATCATTTAAGAGAAAGAGAGGATTAACCCTTTGTTACTGTTGTAGAAGACCAAACCATTTTGCTAAGGATTGTCCTAATAGAAGACCTAGTTGTCTTTGTTGTAAAGCTATGGACCATGAAGTTTTGTATTGCCCTAGAATGATTGTGAAACTTGAAAGAATGAATATGGAACAAGAAAAACATGAGAAAGACTCAGAAATTAAGACTATGGAAGAACCTCAGAAAGAATCAGAGACTGTATTGTCAGAAATAAAAGAAACCCTAAATGATCATAGAGACATCAATCTATCAGAGATCTTAAAAGACAAGGAATGTATAGAAACAAGAATAGGAGACTTCGACATAGACTGTGTTCTGGATGAGGAAACACAGTTGAATGTTATGACAGAAAGAACTTGGGATATTTTAGGAAAGCCTGCTATGGTTCCTTCATTGGGAGGAATAAGATTATTTAGAGGAAAGCTAATAACCCTATGTGGAAGACTTACCCAGATATCTATGAGTGCTCATGGAACTTCGACCGAGGAAGAATTTGAGGTTATTAAATTTGTTGAGAACAATGCCCCATTTGCTTTATTGCTAGGAAAACCTTGGATTGAGAAGGATTAGACCTGGAGAAAAGAAGAAGAAGCCCTAGAACATAAAAAGCAAGAATTAAAAGATTTCATGACTAGGAGAATAATGCACTTGATAGAAGAATAGGAGAACAGATCGAAGATGTTCAGAACCAGAAACTTGGATGTCGAAGTTGAAAGAACACAAGAAGATTTGAAACACTTGTCCATACAAGAGAGTAGAGCACCTACACTAGACAGAGAAGAAGTATGATCCTTAAACCCTATGAAAGACCATCAACAACATGAAGTTATTATGCCAAGAGAAGATAAGAATCATAATGGGAAGAGGAACCCAGTAACGTAGATCATAGGGAAGAAGGCTAGAAAGCTCAGCAAGAAGAAAGCAAAGTTGGAGAAATTACGGGAAGCTCCAGAGAAGACTTCGTAGAAGGAAGGTCTCCAAAATTTGAACTTCGTCGGAATATCAGAGCAACTTAGATTGGCACTTCGCCATGGCAGAGTGATATGACCATTGGAGGCATTATAACCATTAGATTGAAGTTCCCAAAGGGTTAGAACAACAATTATGATTAGAAATCCCGCCATTAGACTGTTGGGACCACGTCGTAACGGACAAAATTGCATTGATGAAGGCTTCTTGTTCATTGGAAGGATCCTTTACATCGCTGGCTACTTATCCTGTCGATTGTTGCGTCGAGCACACTTTCGCGAATTGTATCTGAGCCAACTAGAGGACTCATTGTTACTGTGTTGTGCTTATTGAGACCTTGTCATCTATTCTATTGCATTGAGAAATTGTTCATCAGCCTTAGATATCTGATCTCGAGCATGCATGTCGGACGAGCTGAACGCTATGGAAAAGTCAGTAGAGGAAATTTTAATCAATCTAATGGCAAAGAGAGTGATGTCCACAAGAGTTCAAGCCTCCCCGTCGACTGCTCGCGGATCCGGACCATCCCGAGCTGCAGAAGAGAAAAGGACTAAGAATAGAGATGACTTAGCAAATGCGAAGTTAATCCCATCCATCCTGCCTGACTACATCGCACCTTTGGCCAGCGTGGTGAGTCGTGATAGTGTCCTGAGGGATTTCGACTACACAGATATCACGACGTACCTCCCAAAGGGGATACGCGCAGTCAGACCGCAATTGGAGAGAATTCCAACTCTGAAGATCAGTGACTATAATCTAGGAGACCGCAATACCTATGGCATGCTCATGCCTCGCAAGTACTTGACCAAGACGAAGGGAAAGAAATAAAAAAAACATTCCCCAACCATAGACCATGAACATCGCACAGTCCACTATCCTGAACGTAATGAAAATCCCACATTTTGGAAGGCACCAGGTGGTTAACATCTGTGTTAAAATCCTGCTGTCGTGCTTCCACGACGGTTACTTATGGCTATATAGATGCATCATCATCGATCCGACGTTGATCCATAGGATCACCGTCCTAAGTATGCAAGGACCTGACCCACAAGACTTTTACCCAGGGAAGGCTGCAGATTGCGCCCTGGCACAGAGGATTAAAGATACTTATGGCGATGTAGAGAAGGGAACATGAGGCTACAAGGTAGCCTCCATTCAGAATGGCGCAGTGCGCCTTGCTTTGCAGTTGATCATTAGTAAGCTAGTAAGGAAGAACATACCCACGCAGGTCATGGGGTTTGTCGTTGACCTCATGGGAAAGTGCGTGGCGGGATTACAGATGAATTGGGCTAGTTACTTAGTCAACTAGCTAGAAGTGGATTGCCGCGAAGATCAGGATCAGGGATATGAGTTCCACTTTAGCTGGCTTCTGACCCTCATTGCATTTACAGCTTGGGAGATGTCGGAAGGTGCGACCTTCCCTGACATTGAGTCGTTCAAGCCGCTTGCTGCGAAGTTTACCACGCTCTCGTATTTAAGCGATATGGGAAAACAATGGCAGTCGAATGCAATATTCCACACCTACTACCTGCAACTGAAATGGGCTATTGAGTTGTTCCCTCATATGACACCGAACACTCTGGACAGATTCAGGCA
The DNA here is from genome assembly GCA_000966675.3 of Picea glauca. Classification (NCBI taxonomy): domain Eukaryota; kingdom Viridiplantae; phylum Streptophyta; class Pinopsida; order Pinales; family Pinaceae; genus Picea; species Picea glauca. The sequence continues at coordinate 52,951 of JZKD02S1830547.1, forward strand.
CTTGATGAAGTTCCGCACAGATATGCATTTTATATATATCACTGCCCACGCAGACGAGAGTAAAGAAGAGTTGCAATCATACTATAAGATCACCGAGGAAGATCTGGAGGAGATCACTAAGGAATGGCCCGCAGAGTATCTTATACCAATCGACCAGGCGGAACTGTCCAACCCAGAACTCATTGAAAAATCGATGGTTACCCATGAAGAGTATGATGCACCCAACAGTAGTAGGAAGAAAAAGAAAGAAGAGGTACAACAAGTGGACAACATCTAAGAAGAAACTGCTTCAGACTCACCTAGCGGAGGAGGTGGTGACGAAGTGGAGAAAGAAGAGAAAGAAGGGGAAGAAGATAAGAAGAAGCAAGGCAAAGTAACACCGCCACAGAATCCCCCTGATGATGCAGATCCACTGAAGAAAAGAAAGGTTTCCCCCATGAAACCTACATCGCGGAAGAAATCCAAAGCTAGTAAGCCGAAGCTACAGACTGTGCTCATGGTGGATGACTTCGACTTCATTATCGTAGTTGTGTCAGACGCCTAGGAAGATATTTTGCAGAGAACTGAAGCAAAATAAGAGGCTATGTATGATAGAATTGAGACAGAGCTAAGGAGTGTCCAACAAGCCCTTCAATCCAGTCGCATAGCGTCCACTGCGTCCCCGCCATCAGATGAAATAGAGTTGAGAGATGAGCCTGCCCAACTCCACAGAATAGCTGACGCCACTGAAGCTCGCCTTCGTCGTGTGTAGGAAGAGAAAGACCAGGCCACAACAGCTCTGAAGAAGGCACAAGAGGAGGTGATAGAGCAACGCAGGATTGCGCAACAGGAGAAGGTTGCCCTCCAAACGAATTTCGAACAGGTGAAAGCGCAGATCCAGCAAGAGAAAGAACAGTTGCTCACGGAGCAGATTGGAATCAAAGAAGCAGTCAACAGAGCCCTTTGCTCTGTGATAGGCTTAGTGCATAAGGAGGAAGACCCAGTGGAGCATCAAGTTGCGCAGCTTGCTAAAGCCATCTAGCAGCTTCAACGGAGAATAACAGATCTAGAGCTACAAATTGCACCAAGTACTACGCAGGACGTGCGAGACCAAAGAGAATCCACTGCCAGGAGCGCAGTTGAGAGAATCAGAGCATTAGCTATGGAATGTAAACAACTTAGCAATATAAGTGTGCAAACTTACGAGCGACTTACTGAAGACCTTGAACTGAAGACACTGGAGTCGCAACTCCAGGAGGCCAAGAAACAAGCAACAACAATTCATGCATAGTTGAAGATCTTGTCAGCAGTTGAGAGAATTAAACGATCCTAGGAATAACGTACTATTCAACAACAAGTCCATAACATGCAGAGCAAAGTCATGGAAGTGACTTAGCGGCTCCAGCCAGTCCAGGATGCAGCTTGCCACCTATTCGAAAATATTGAAGGACAAGGAGCATAGCTGGAACAAGTAGTCACTTCAGTTGAACAACGCTTAGAGGGACCTGTGACCGAGGCAATTCTTCGGGAGTTCGCCGAGTAGGAGGCCCTAGTGTAGCAGTAGGTCGAAGCAGCTGGAGCCAGGCTCAAGGATTTTGAAGCAGAGCTACCCAGAGAAGATTGACTCGGGATGAGTCATAGGTGAGTGTTGGGGGCCTGTTGGCCCTTGACCAAGTTTTGGAGATACTTGGTCAGGTTTGACCTATTTTGGGACTTCGACAGGCTGTTGAAGGCATAGCGCAAGTCAAAGTGGAGATTGCGGGATCTCGACCCCTTTTTAGGGCATTTTTGGGTTTTGGGCTTATGTAACGGGTATGCGGATGTCGGCCCATGGGTTTACCCATGTTTAGGCCCTTTTGTAATGTATAAATAGATGTCTAGGCAATGTAAGAGGGGGAATATAGACATCTGTGTGATGCTAGGTGCTAAGTGCAAGTGATAGTTGTACATGCTTTGTGCACACTGTGTGAGACTTGCAAGGCTAAGTGCAAGTGTCTGTAAAAGAATGTGTAAAGGCTTTTTGCCGTAACCTAGCTCGAAGAAGGAGGATATGGTGAGGTGCGCGTAGATCTCCTGTCCTATGCGGAGTAGGATCTTGTGGCTCTGTGCATGTAGAAGATTGATAGAAGACAATAAAGAGAAGAAGAGTTGGTGGACGTAGCCCCAGGCTGGGGGTGAACCACATATATCTTGTGTTATGTTTGCTTTGTGCATTATGGTTGCTTTATGGTTCATATGATTAATGCATAGTGCAATGATGTATGCTTAGATGAATACGATAGCTTAGTGCCTAATAATGTGAATAAGATGCTAGAAATGATCTATATTAATGTGGTTAGTGCTTGAATGTGTTGAATCTCATTGAATACCGCACTGCGCTGTAATTAGGGTTTTTATCTGTGAAGTAAATACTAGTTAAATATTGATGAATGGTAACTGCCAAGTGCCTTGTTAGAATATTGCAATCACAGATATGTAATCACAATATTGTAACCACCCCTGCCTCTACCTCGGGTGAGAGTTCATTTGCTTCGCAGGTGTTGCCGAAAGGGCCGATAGTTAGGGTTTTGTTGGTGTGTTATTGAAGCATTCAACCCTGGGTCTGCCCCTGTGCCAACACAAAGAAACATGAGTGGTTCAGCAGTGGAATAATTCTTTGGCTTGAAACAGGTCTCTCGATGCACCAAGAGACCACCTCCTTACAGTCAAAGACTTCAGAGACACAGCCTGCACGAGCAATTCCAGAGGTCCAAATTACTTCGTTCTGGGCAGAAGGGGACCAAGAGACCACATCCTTACAAGCAAGGACTTCAGGGACAGAGGCTGCACGAGCAATTCCAGAGGTCCAAATTACTTCATTCTGGGCGNATAGAAGACCTAGTTGTCTTTGTTGTAAAGCTATGGACCATGAAGTTTTGTATTGCCCTAGAATGATTGTGAAACTTGAAAGAATGAATATGGAACAAGAAAAACATGAGAAAGACTCAGAAATTAAGACTATGGAAGAACCTCAGAAAGAATCAGAGACTGTATTGTCAGAAATAAAAGAAACCCTAAATGATCATAGAGACATCAATCTATCAGAGATCTTAAAAGACAAGGAATGTATAGAAACAAGAATAGGAGACTTCGACATAGACTGTGTTCTGGATGAGGAAACACAGTTGAATGTTATGACAGAAAGAACTTGGGATATTTTAGGAAAGCCTGCTATGGTTCCTTCATTGGGAGGAATAAGATTATTTAGAGGAAAGCTAATAACCCTATGTGGAAGACTTACCCAGATATCTATGAGTGCTCATGGAACTTCGACCGAGGAAGAATTTGAGGTTATTAAATTTGTTGAGAACAATGCCCCATTTGCTTTATTGCTAGGAAAACCTTGGATTGAGAAGGATTAGACCTGGAGAAAAGAAGAAGAAGCCCTAGAACATAAAAAGCAAGAATTAAAAGATTTCATGACTAGGAGAATAATGCACTTGATAGAAGAATAGGAGAACAGATCGAAGATGTTCAGAACCAGAAACTTGGATGTCGAAGTTGAAAGAACACAAGAAGATTTGAAACACTTGTCCATACAAGAGAGTAGAGCACCTACACTAGACAGAGAAGAAGTATGATCCTTAAACCCTATGAAAGACCATCAACAACATGAAGTTATTATGCCAAGAGAAGATAAGAATCATAATGGGAAGAGGAACCCAGTAACGTAGATCATAGGGAAGAAGGCTAGAAAGCTCAGCAAGAAGAAAGCAAAGTTGGAGAAATTACGGGAAGCTCCAGAGAAGACTTCGTAGAAGGAAGGTCTCCAAAATTTGAACTTCGTCGGAATATCAGAGCAACTTAGATTGGCACTTCGCCATGGCAGAGTGATATGACCATTGGAGGCATTATAACCATTAGATTGAAGTTCCCAAAGGGTTAGAACAACAATTATGATTAGAAATCCCGCCATTAGACTGTTGGGACCACGTCGTAACGGACAAAATTGCATTGATGAAGGCTTCTTGTTCATTGGAAGGATCCTTTACATCGCTGGCTACTTATCCTGTCGATTGTTGCGTCGAGCACACTTTCGCGAATTGTATCTGAGCCAACTAGAGGACTCATTGTTACTGTGTTGTGCTTATTGAGACCTTGTCATCTATTCTATTGCATTGAGAAATTGTTCATCAGCCTTAGATATCTGATCTCGAGCATGCATGTCGGACGAGCTGAACGCTATGGAAAAGTCAGTAGAGGAAATTTTAATCAATCTAATGGCAAAGAGAGTGATGTCCACAAGAGTTCAAGCCTCCCCGTCGACTGCTCGCGGATCCGGACCATCCCGAGCTGCAGAAGAGAAAAGGACTAAGAATAGAGATGACTTAGCAAATGCGAAGTTAATCCCATCCATCCTGCCTGACTACATCGCACCTTTGGCCAGCGTGGTGAGTCGTGATAGTGTCCTGAGGGATTTCGACTACACAGATATCACGACGTACCTCCCAAAGGGGATACGCGCAGTCAGACCGCAATTGGAGAGAATTCCAACTCTGAAGATCAGTGACTATAATCTAGGAGACCGCAATACCTATGGCATGCTCATGCCTCGCAAGTACTTGACCAAGACGAAGGGAAAGAAATAAAAAAAACATTCCCCAACCATAGACCATGAACATCGCACAGTCCACTATCCTGAACGTAATGAAAATCCCACATTTTGGAAGGCACCAGGTGGTTAACATCTGTGTTAAAATCCTGCTGTCGTGCTTCCACGACGGTTACTTATGGCTATATAGATGCATCATCATCGATCCGACGTTGATCCATAGGATCACCGTCCTAAGTATGCAAGGACCTGACCCACAAGACTTTTACCCAGGGAAGGCTGCAGATTGCGCCCTGGCACAGAGGATTAAAGATACTTATGGCGATGTAGAGAAGGGAACATGAGGCTACAAGGTAGCCTCCATTCAGAATGGCGCAGTGCGCCTTGCTTTGCAGTTGATCATTAGTAAGCTAGTAAGGAAGAACATACCCACGCAGGTCATGGGGTTTGTCGTTGACCTCATGGGAAAGTGCGTGGCGGGATTACAGATGAATTGGGCTAGTTACTTAGTCAACTAGCTAGAAGTGGATTGCCGCGAAGATCAGGATCAGGGATATGAGTTCCACTTTAGCTGGCTTCTGATCCTCGTCGCATTTACAGCTTGGGAGATGCCGGAAGGTGCGACCTTCCTTGACATTGAGTTGTTCAAGCCGCTTGCTACGAAGTTTACCACGCTCTCGTATTTAAGCGATATGGGAAAACAATGGCAGTCGAATGCAATATTCCACACCTACTACCTGCAACTGAAATGGGCTATTGAGTTGTTCCCCCATATGACACCGAACACTCTGGACAGATTCAGGCACTTGATGAAGTTCCACACAGATATGCATTTTATATATATCACTGCCCACGCAGACGAGAGTAAAGAAGAGTTGCAATCATACTATAAGATCACTGAGGAAGATCTGGAGGAGATCACTAAGGAATGGCCCGTAGAGTATCATATACCAATCGACCAGGCAGAACTGTCCAACCCAGAACTCATTGAAAAATCGATGGTTACCCACGAAGAGTATGATGCACCTAGCAGTAGTAGGAAGAAAAAGAAAGGAGAGGTACAACAAGTGGACAACATCTAAGAAGAAACTGCTCCAGACTCACCTAGCGGAGGAGGTGGTGACGAAGTGGACAAAGAAGAGAATGAAGGGGAAGAAGATAAGAAGAAGCAAGGCAAAGTAACACCGCCAGAGAATCCCCCTGATGATGCAGATCCACTGAAGAAAAGAAAGGTTTCCCCCATGAAACCTACATCGTGGAAGAAATCCAAAGCTAGTAAGCCGAAGCTACAGACTGTGCTCATGGTGGATGACTTCGACTTCATTATCGTAGGTGTGTCAGACTCCTAGGAAGATATTTTGCAGAGAACTGAAGAAAAATAAGAGGCTATGTATGATAGAATTGAGACAGAGCTAAGGAGTGTCCAACAAGCCCTTCAATCAGGTCGCACAACGTCCACTGTGTCCCCGCAATCAGATGAAATAGAGTTGAGAGATGAGCCTGCCCAACTCCACAGAATAGTTGACGCCACTGAAGCTCGCCTTCGTCGTGTGTAGGAAGAGAAAGACCAGGCCACAACAACTCTGAAGAAGGCACAAGAGGAGGTGATAGAGCAACGCAGGATTGCGCAACAGGAGAAGGTTGCCCTCCAAACGAAGTTCGAACAGGTGAAAGCGCAGATCCAACAAGAGAAAGAACAGTTGCTCATGGAGCAGATTGGAATCAAAGAAGCAGTCAACAGAGCCCTTTGCTCTGTGATAGGCTTAGTGCATAAGGAGGAAGACCCAGTGGAGCATCAAGTTGCGCAGCTTGCTAAAGCCATCTAGCAGCTTCAACAGAGAATAACAGGTCTAGAGCTACAAATTGTACCAAGTATTGCGCAGGACGTGCGAGACCAAAGAGAATCCACTGCCAGGAGCGCAGTTGAGAGGATCAGAGCATTAGCTCTGAAATGTAAACAACTTAGCAATATAAGTGCGCAAACTTACGAGCGACTTACTGAAGACCTTGAACTGAAGACACTGGAGTCTCAACTCCAGGAGGCCAAGAAACAAGCAACAACAGTTCATGCATAGTTGAAGATCTTGTCAACAGTTGAGAGAATTAAACGATCCCAGGAACAACGTACTATTCAACAACAAGTCCATAACATACAGAGCAAAGTCATGGAAGTGACTTAGCGGCTCCAGCCAGTCCAGGATGTAGCTTGCCACCTATTCGAAAAGATTGAAGGACAAGGAGCATAGCTGGAACAAGTAGTCACTTCAGTTGAACAATGCTTAGAGGGACCTGTGAACGAGGCAGTTCTTCGGGAGTTCGCCGAGTAGGAGGCCCTAGTGTAGCAGTAGGTCGAAGTAGCTGGAGCCAGGCTCAAGGATTTTGAAGCAGAGCTACCCAGATCAGATTGACTCGGGATGAGTCACAGGTGAGTGTTGGGGGCCTGTTGGCCCTTGACCAAGTTTTGGAGATACTTGGTTAGGTTTGACCTATTTTGGGACTTCGACAAGCTGTCGAAGGCATAGCGCAAGTCAAAGTGGAGATTGCGGGATCTCAACCCCTTTTTAGGGCATTTTTGGGTTTTGGGCTTATGTAACGGGTATGGGGATGTCGGCCCATGGGTTTACCCATGTTTAGGCCCTTTTGTAATGTATAAATAGATGTCTAGGCAATGTAAGAGGGGGAATATAGACATCTGTGTGATGCTAGGTGCTAAGTGCAAGTGATAGTTGTACATGCTTTGTGCACACTGTGTGAGACTTGCAAGGCTAAGTGCAAGTGTCTGTAAAAGAATGTGTAAAGGCTTTTTGCCGTAACCTAGCTCGAAGAAGGAGGATATGGTGAGGTGCGCGTAGATCTCCTGTCCTATGCGGAGTAGGATCTTGTGGCTCTGTGCATGTAGAAGATTGATAGAAGACAATAAAGAGAAGAAGAGTTGGTGGACGTAGCCCCAGGCTGGGGGTGAACCACATATATCTTGTGTTATGTTTGCTTTGTGCATTATGGTTGCTTTATGGTTCATATGATTAATGCATAGTGCAATGATGTATGCTTAGATGAATACGATAGCTTAGTGCCTAATAATGTGAATAAGATGCTAGAAATGATCTATATTAATGTGGTTAGTGCTTGAATGTGTTGAATCTCATTGAATACCGCACTGCGCTGTAATTAGGGTTTTTATCTGTGAAGTAAATACTAGTTAAATATTGATGAATGGTAACTGCCAAGTGCCTTGTTAGAATATTGCAATCACAGATATGTAATCACAATATTGTAACCACCCCTGCCTCTACCTCGGGTGAGAGTTCATTTGCTTCGCAGGTGTTGCCGAAAGGGCCGATAGTTAGGGTTTTGTTGGTGTGTTATTGAAGCATTCAACCCTGGGTCTGCCCCTGTGCCAACACAAAGAAACATGAGTGGTTCAGCAGTGGAATAATTCTTTGGCTTGAAACAGGTCTCTCGATGCACCAAGAGACCACCTCCTTACAGTCAAAGACTTCAGAGACACAGCCTGCACGAGCAATTCCAGAGGTCCAAATTACTTCGTTCTGGGCAGAAGGGGACCAAGAGACCACATCCTTACAAGCAAGGACTTCAGGGACAGAGGCTGCACGAGCAATTCCAGAGGTCCAAATTACTTCATTCTGGGCGGAAGGGAATGAGTAGAAGGAATATGACTTCCTCCACTGGGAGTTCTGGTCCTCAATCCCTAAGATGTTAATTGTATCTCCAGAGAACAAGAGAGTGGCCCCCAATTGAATAATTATTTGGCTTGAAATATATCTCTCGGTGCACCAAGAGACCATCTCCTTACAATCAAAGACTTCAAGGACATAGCCTACAGCAGGGACAAATCCAAACCCAATCCAAAACCCTAAAAATGGAATGAAATGATACATCTTTGAGGGCGAGGACCGCCATCCGAGTCGAGAGACTTAAACTCTTGAGTTGTAAAGAAACTATTGCATTCAACGTCAGTTTATTTTTTGAAACCGCTTCCTTTGGTTTTGTTAGGGCTGCCATCGCGGAGCTGGGAAGTGCCCCCTGTTATGGTGTATTTCAATTTGGGCATAGGATTGGGAACATCGTCTGTATTTCCATCCTCCATCTTCGTATCATCGTCCATCAGATCATCTTCTTCCAGCTCGAAATTGACCCCATCAACCTCTGCGTCCGCCATCAATGTAGGGGGGGTTGTCTAGGAAGGGGGGGTTGCCTTGGAATTCTTTGGCTTGAAATATATCTCTCAGTGTAGCAAGGGACCATCTCCTTACTTGCTTCTGGGTAGAAGGATATGAGTAGTAAGAATATGCCCTGGGCTACTAGAAGTTCTGGTCATCATGACTGAAGGTGTTTACTGTATCTGAACAGAACTGTTGTCGAGTTGCTGCCATAAGTTGATGAGAACGTACGTTTTCTCCAGATGATGTTTGAAATCAACACTCGGAAGGGATAATATAACCCTCCAAATTTTTTGGTTTAATGCATATCAATCGGAGATCTCCTCGAGCCTTTTGTTGATTAATGACAATTTCCATGGTTCCTGCATAATGAGTTGTTACCATTAAAGCTTACTAATTACATACTTAGAAAAAAGTGCGAAGGTGGCGGGGACGACGAAGTGCGATTAAGGATTGGAGATTTCGTGAAGCCGCCAACCGGAAAATGCACGAAAGAGATTCCATGATGCTTGAAATGAACACTTGGAAGGGATAATATAGCCCTCTGCAAATCTTGGTTTAATTCATATTAATGGTAGATCTCCTCTAGCCTTTCGGACATCAATGACAATCGTAACAGTTCCTGCATGATTAGCTATTAACATTAAAGCTTAATAATTGCATATCTAGAAAGAAGTGCCAAGGCGACGGGGATGGTGAAGAGCGATTAAGCATTGGACATTTCGTGAACCTGCCAATCCGACCACCCGTGAAAGAGATTCCAAGAAATGGCCAAGTATGGAAATCGGTCAGTCGGGCTTCAAAATGGGGTCACAAGTTATACTCAGGAGACGTGAGGGCCCGATGGTCGAATTGTATGTCTCTGAACTTTTGACTGCAAAATGTGTAACACGAAAGAGGGCATGATGATGGACTTCAGTGGTCAATTTGTATATCATAGAACTCCGGGTGTTGTTTGTATGTCGCGGAACAATGGAAGCTCAATGTTGAGCAAGGCTACCCAGGAACCGGTGATGGAAAAAGTGGCCAAGTATGGAATGGGAAAGCGGTCGGCCAGATTCATGATATAAAAGCATGAGACATATTTGGAAAAACGACTAAGTAACCAGAAAGGGAAAGTAGAGGACAAAAAGAAAGGGGAATTTGGTTGTCAATTTGTATATCGGGGAAGTCTGGGTGTTGCTTGCAGGGGTCGTAACAATGGAAGTGCAATGTTGAGCCTGCTTGGCCGGTAACCCGCGATTGAAAAAGTAGTTGAGTATGGAATGGGGAAGTGGTCGGTCATACTCGTGATATAAAAGCATCAGTGGAAATCTGAATGCTTGTCACATACATGCTCGAAGCGGATGGAGTATGAAATAGGGTGTCAAATTGTATGTCTCAGAAATTTTGAGTGGAAAAATGTGTAACACGGAACAAGGCATGATGGGTGAGTTCGATGGCCAATCTGTATATCTCGGAACTCCGGAAGTTGTTTGTAGGTCACAAAACAATAGAAGCGCAATCTTGAGCCCACCAGCCTGGGAGTCCGACTGTCAATTTGTATATCGCGGAACTCCGGGTGCTGTTTCCAGGACACAGAATAATAGAAGCGTAATTTTGAGCCCGTCATCACGAGAACCCGCGATAAAAAAGTCGCTAAGTATGGAATGATGAAGAGATCGGTCAGACTCGTGATATAGAAGCATGAGTAGAAATTTGAATGCGTGAGTCTTCCAACCCGCGCACCTAGATATTTTCAGAAAAAAAACGACTAAGTAAAGTAACCAGAAAGGGAAAGTAGAGGGGAAAAACAAAGGGGAATTTGGTTAAGTATAGAAGACGAAAAAAAAGGGATAATAGAGAGTGGGAAAATAGAAAAGGGGAAGGCAATTTTCGGAAGTGGTAAGTCTCAACAAAGTACCATTGTTGCCAAATCATCATTTTCTAGTCCAATATTTTATTGACCTACTTATTTTGTGTGTTTGATTTACTATCACAATTGGCATACCTTTTCGAAGATTGTACTTCAACTTCCTCTGTTGTGGCATATACGATTTCATCCTCTTCTCTAACTAATATGTTTCTTTAAATGTAGTAATGCAGAAAATGTAATGGACATGAAGGTAAGTTGATATATAGAAAGACATGTAAAAAAATAAATACAGTTCTATTTATTTCAATGTAGCAGCACATAAAACACAGTTGATATGAAGATAAGTTATTATGTAGGAAGACATGGAATTGTGTTGCACCATACCTACTAAATTTGCAAATTCCTAAATCATTGAATTGTGCAACACAATTCAATAGGAATTGTGTTGCACCATACATCGTTTTTTCCATGTGAAAGACACGGGTTCGATTCCTGTACGTGATAGGTAGGTACTCATTCCCGGGAAAGCTAGGAATATTATTGACGGCAAGGTGTGAAGGCTAAAGAATTCCTTATTCAGTTGAGGCGTTATATTTCCACTTCATCACATACGACAATGAACCGAGATTTGTAATGCTAGAAAAAATGACAATCGAAGTTGTGCACACGACATTGGCATGCACATGGTGCAGAGCCTGGCGAAAAAAATCAGAGGAAACTTTAAGAGCAGGAAAGTCCGCAGAATAAGAACGATGAATATATACTTAAACATTCTTAGCTGGTGTAGGGCCTAAACCCTGGAAAGTGCAAAAAATAGCTCCAACTTCCGGCGCAAGACCCCAACCTTGCAAAGTCGAAGCAAACAAATGCAAGAAGCAAGCAACAAACCAGTGGGTAAAGAATGAATACAAATGAAACTATGGTATCGAAACTTACTTGTAAAGGATGAATGATAGAATCATAGGTCCAATTGAGAGTGCAAGATCTCAACCCTCCAAAATGCAATAACAGGTCCTAGAACTACCTAGGATTTGCATTCCAGGTCCTCGAACATGTTTTCTTTATAGTTTACTGAAAAATGTCATCGACAAAGATGGATAATGCCTCGAAATGGTGTGCAATTTTGTTGCAGCTTAGCTACTGTTGCACCATACCTAGCCCTTCTACAACTACCTGCGGTTTTCTTCTACAAGAACATCTTGCAAAGGCAACAAGCTTCACATCGTGTTTTTCATGTGAAAGACACAGGTTCGATTCCCGTACGGGATAGGTAGGTACTCATTCAAGGGGAAGTTGGGAATATCATGGAGGGCAAGGTGCGAAGGCTAAATAATTCCTTATTCAATTGAGGTGCTAGATTTCCACTTCGTCACATACGACAAAGGACCAGGATTTGTAATGCTAGAAAAAATGACAGTCAAAGTTTAGCAGATGACATTGACATGCACATGGTGTAGAGCCTGGGGAAAAAAATAGGAGGAAAATTTAGGAGCAGGAAAGTATGCAAGACAAGAATGATGAATAAATAGTTAACCATTCTTACCTTGTGCAGGATCTAGACCCTAGAAACTGTAAAAAATAATTCCAACTGTCGGTGCAGGACCCCAACCTTGCAAAGTCGAAGCAAACAAAATCAAGCAGCAAGCAACAAACCAGTGATCAAGCACGAACAGGTCCAACCGCAGGTGCAGGACCCCAACCATGTAAAAATTGAACCAAACAATAAGAAGCAACAACCAACGTACGAATGAACAAGCAACAACCAGTGAACCAATAAAGAATATATATATCTTCAATGATGACTAAATTGCATTCCAAGCATAGAAGAAATATGAAACATATGATGACCATGCCAGTGGAAATACTTAAACATTCTTACTTGCACACTGTAAACAACAAACAACAAACAACGAATACAAATGAGAGTATGGTATTGAAACTTACTCATCAATGATGAATGACAGAATCGCAGGTCCAATTGCGGGTGCAAGATCTCAACCCTGCAAAGTGAGAAAGAAGTTCCAACTACGGATGCAGGACCCCAACCTTGCAAAGTTGAAGCAAACAAGCAAGAAGCAAGCACCAACATGTCCAACTGTAGGTGCAAGATCTCAACCTTGCAAATTTGAACCAAACAACAACAAGCAGCAACTGACGAGCCAATGAACTAGTGAACAAGCAACAAGCAACAAGCTACACCTACTTGCAGTTTTCTTCTACAAGAACATCTTGCAAAGGCAACAAGCTTCACATCGTCTTTTTCATGTGAAAGACATGGGTTCGATTCTCGTACGAGATAGGTAGGTACTCATTCCCAGGCAAGCTGGGAATATCATTGAGGGCAAGGTGTGAAGGCTAAAGAATTCCTTATTCAATTGAGGCGCTAGATTTCCACTTCGTCACATATGTAAAAGTACCGAGATTTGTAATGTTAGAAAAAATGACAGCTGGAGTTGTGCAGATGACATTGACATTGACATGGTGCAGAGCTTGGGGAAAAAAATCGGAGGAAAATTTAAGAGCAGGAAAGTCAGAAGGACAAGAACGATGAATAAATAGTTAAACATTCTTACCTTGTGTAGGACCTAGACCCTGGAAACTACAAAAAACAA
>JZKD02S1830547.1:66178-90878 GCA_000966675.3 Picea glauca
ATTTTATTGGAAAGAGAAAGTTTTGGAAACGGACAACAATGCACTATTGCGAAAATCAAGTAGGATGACATATAAAATTTATTCGATTCTTTGAATCGTGACAACTGGGAACAAACCTCAATGGAAATTAGGTTCCCCCAATCAAAAATGAATTGTTCCTTGACTGTGAAGTACAAAATATAAATAATTATATGGGAAATGCTTGTCATGGATGCTTGTCCCGTTATTCTTGTAAACAACCAAGCAATTTCCCGGAATGGATTTATAAAGGATCATACCTGCAACCTTGTGATATCTTGAGGAACTGTTGTCGGGTCTTCGAGGAAGTCGGCCAATATGTCCAATCCGTTATCATGTTTTTCTAGGAACTGCTTGCAGTCTTGTCCTTTGAACATTAATGTTGGATTCGACAATTTTAACATCTTGCGGAAGACTTGAGGCGACAAAGAAACATGAGAATGGTCACGCAGTGGAATAATTCTTTGGCTTCGAATATATTTTTCGGCGCACTAAGAGACCACCTCCTTAAAGTCAAAAACCTCAAGGACGCAGCCTGCACGAGCGATTCCATAGGTCCAAATCACTTCGTTCTGGACGGAATGGGATGAATAGTAAAAGTATGCCCCGGACCACTAGAATTTCTGGTCCTTATGTCCGAAGGTATTTACTGTATCTCCACAAAACTGTTGTCAATCTACTGCCATAAGTCTATAAGAACGTTTGTTTTCTCTAGATGATTAATGAAATGAAAAGTTGTAAGGGATAATATAACCCTGCGCAAATCTTGGTCCAATGCGTGTGAATGGGAGATCTCCTCGAGACTTTTGTTCATTAATGACAATTTGGACAACTGTTGCATGATGCATTGTTATCATTAAACACTAGTAATTGCATACATAGAAATGCGAATATGGCGGATACGAAAATGAGCGATTAAGAATTGTATATTTCTTGAGCGGGCTAACACGATGACACGTGTTCGAGATGAACAATCGGAAGGGGCAAAATAACTCTCCGCAGATCTTGGTTTAATGCGTAATAATGGGAGATCTTGTCGAGAGTTTCGCTCATTAATGACAATGTTGACGGTTCCTGCATGGTTAGCTGTTACCATGAAAGGTTTCTAATTGCACACTAAGAAAGTATGGAGTTCGTGGGTACGGGAAAAAGCAGCTTGAAAATAGGGTTACAAGGTACAACCGTTGGAGGTGAGGAGGGCGCGAGGGTCAAATTGTATGTCTTAGAAGTTTTTAAGTGCAATACATGTAACATCGAAGAGGGTATGGTAGGACAGTCGAGAGGGCAATTTGTATATCACTAGTAAGAGCATAATTAATGTATATCAGGAAGGACAAGAAGTTAGTGGGGATGGTAGGCAATGACAGATACTTTGAAACATTTGTGAGTTGTGGTAGAGTGAATCTTGCGAGTTCAAGGAGTTCGTGGTGGAATTGTAGATGAAAGAAGTTTTGAGTGCATGATGTAGCATGGAACAAGAAGCAACAGAGTTGGAAAGCATCAATGCGACAACCGCGGCCATAAAATTGGCTAAGTATGGAAAGGAACAACGGTCGGTCGGATTCATCATGTGAAGATATAGATGGAGATGAAGATATGTCAGCCTACCAACGCTAGAACCCCCGATCATAGAAAAATGACTAAGTATATAACCACAAAGCGATAATACATGGGAAGAAGAAAAGGGAAAAAGGACTAAGAAGTCCGTGATGGAATTCTAAATCACGGAAATTTTGAGTGCAATATGTATATCACGGAAGAAGAAGCAACAGAGTTTGAAAGCACTAACCCGGAAAGCGGGGCCATAAAATTGGCTAAGTATGGAAAGGAACAACGGTCGGTCGGATTCGTCAGGTGAGGTTATAGATGGAGATGAAGATATTTCAACCCGCCAACATTGGAACTCTCCATCATAGAAAAGCGACTAAGTATATAACCACAAAGCGATAATACATGGGAAGAAGAAAAGGGAAAAAGGACTTAAGGAGTCCGCAGTGGAATTGTAAATCATGGAACAAGAAGCAACAGAGTTCAAATGCGCCAACCCGAAACAGTGACTAAGAATTGGAGATTTCGTGAACCCGTCAACACGAGGATCCAAAATAGGCTTACAAGGTCTCCCTAGAAGACGTGAGGTCCTGACGGTCAAATTGTATCGTTCATAACATTTGAATGCATAATCTGTAACATGGAAGAGGGGACGATGTCAGAAACCGATAGTCAATTTGTATATTGCGGAGGTGCGGATGCGAACTGTTTCGTATTAGTGTGTGCAGTTGTCACTAGTAAGAGCATAACCAATGTATATTAAGAAGGAAAAGAAGTTAGTGGGGATGGAAGGTAACGACAGATATTTTGAAACATTTGTGAACTATGGTAGTGTGAAGCTTGCTTGTTCGAGAAGTCACGATGGAATTGTAGATCACACAAGTTTTGAGTGCAAGATGTACATCACAGAACAAGAAGCAGCAGAGTTTGAAACCGCCAACCTGCCAACCGCAGCCATATACTTGTCTAAGTATGGAAAGCAACAACAGTTGGTCAGATTCGTCATATGATTATATAGATGAAGATAAAGATATGCTAGCCCTCAAACGCTAGAACCCGCGATCATAGAAAGGTGACTCAGTATATAACCAGAAATACATAATACGTGGGAAAAAGAAAAGGGAAAAAGGACTAAGGAGTCCGCGATGGAATTGTAGATCACGAAAATTTTGAGTACAAGACGTGAACCTGGTAGTGAATTTGTATATTGCGGAGGGTTGGATGCCAACTGTTTCCTACCTTTGTGTTCAGTTCTCACTAGTATGAGCACAACCAATGTATATTAGGAACAACAAGAAGTTAGTGGGGATGGAAGTCAGCGACAGATACTTTGAAACATTTCTGAACCATGGTAGAATGAAGCTTGCGAGTTTGAGAAATCCGTGGTGGAATTGTAGATGACAAAAGTTTTGAGTTCAAGATGTATATCATGGAACAAGAAGCAGTAGAGTTTGAAAGCGCCAACCCGGCAAGCGCGGCCATAAAATTGGCTATGTATGGAAAGGAACAACGGTTGATCGGATTCGTCATGTGAGGATATAGATGGAAATGAAGATATGTCAGCCGACAATGCTGGTACCCGCGATCATAGAAAGGCGACTAGGTATATAACCAGAAGGCGATAACACACGGGATGAAGAAAAGGGAAAAGGCATGAGTGCGCGGTGGAATTGTAGAGAACATAAATTTCGAGTGCAAGATGTATATTATGGAACAAGAACCAGCAGAATTCGAAAGGGCCAACCCGAAACAGTATCCTAGAATTGGACATTTCGTGAACCTGACAACAGGAGGATCCAAAACAGGCTGACAAGGTCTCTTCAGAAGACGCGAGGCCTCGATGTTCAAATTGTATCAATAAAAACATTTGAATGCATAATCTGTGACACGAAAGAGCGGACGATGTCGGAATCCGGTAGTCAATTTCTATATTGCGGAGGTTGTGATGCCAACTGTTTTGTACCAGAGTAAGAGCTAATTTAGTATTGAAAATAAGTGCAATGTTGATCCAGCCAGCCCGCAAGTCCGCTTGTCAATTTGTATATCATGGAATTCTGGGTGCTATTTGTAGGGCATGAAACAATGGAGGCCCAATTTTGAGCCCGCCCACTCGAGAACCCGCGATCCAAAAAGTGGCTACATATAGAATGCGGAGTCCGTACATGCTCTATAGAATATCATGTCCATACTCTATAGTCCCATAATACACTGGAAGTAAAAAAGGGGAAAATGACGAAGGAGTCCGTGGTGGAAATGTAGATCAAAGAAATTTTGAGTGGAAAATGTATATCACGGAACAAGAAGCAACAGAGTTCAAAAGCACCAACCCGACAACCACGGGCATAAAATTGACTAAGTATGAAAAGGAACAATGGTCAGTCGGATTCTTCATGTGAGGATATAGATGGAGATGAAGATATGTCAACACGCCAACATTGGAACCTGTGATCATAGAAATGTGACTAAGTATATAAGTAGAAAGCAATAATACACGGGAAGAAGACAAGGTCTCTCCAGAAGATGCGAGGACCCGACATTCAAATTGTATCGCTCGAAACATTTGAATGCATAATATGCAACACAGAAGAGCGAACAATGTTGGAATCCGATAGTCAATTTGTATATTGCGGAGGGTGTGATGCGAACTGTTTCATACCAGTGTGTCCAATTGTCACTAGTAAGAGCTAATTTAGTATTGAAAATAATGTTTTTAGATACTGTTAGATAGTTGATAGGGATTACCATCCGTAAACAATGGAAATCTTGACCCCGCCAACCCTGGAGTCCGTCTGCCAATTTGTATATCGTGGAATTGCAAGTGTTGTTCGGAGGACACAGACCAATAGAAGTGCAATGTTCAGCCAGCCAGCCCGCAGGTTCACTTGTCAATTTGTATATCATGGAATTCTGGGTGCTATTTGCAGGGCATAGAACAATGGAGGACAATTTTGAGCCCGCCTGCCCGAGAACCCGTGATCCAAAAAATGGCTACGTATGGAATGTGGAATCCGTACATGCTCTATAAAATCTCATGTCCGTACTTTATAGTCCCATAATACATGGGAAGAAAAAAAAGGGAAAAAGGACAAAGTCCACGGTGGAATTGTAGATCACGAAAATTTTGAGTGGAAAATGTATATCACGGAACAAGAAGCAACAAAGTTTGAAAGTGCCAACCCGACAACCGTGGGCATAAAATTGACTAAGTATGAAAAGGAACAACGGTCGGTCGGATTCGTCATGCGAGGATATAGATGGAGATGAAGATATGTCAACACGCCAACGTTGGAACCCACGATCATAGAAAGGCGACTAAGTATATAACTAGAAAGCGATAATACACGGGAAGAAGACAACGAAAAAAACACTAAGTGTCTTAGAGAAGAACATCTACTATTTGCTTATTAATGCAAATCCTTTCGAACCCCTGGTGAGTTCTCACTAGTAAAGGCATAAATTGTAGATCATAAAAGTTCTTTGGGTACAATATGTATATGAGGGAACAGGGGACATAGGTGTTGGATACCGCAAACCCGGGACTCGGTGATTACATAATTGGCTGAGTATCGAAAGGGACCGTGGTTAGTCGGGCTCATGGTGTGAATATATAGATAAAGAGTTACCAATTTGCGAATCCATGAGGCCGTGATCATATAGCTGCAACTAAATATAGAACCAGAAAGGGATAATAGAGGGGGGGGGGGAAGAGAATTAAGAGTTTTTAGACATTCCTGCGGACAAATTGTATATTGCGGAACTCTGGGCGCTCTTTGCAACTCGCCGAAAATTCGAAACACAATTTTGAGGCCGTCAATCTGGTAACCCGCAATGGAAAAAGTGTGCAAGTATGGAACACATAAACGTTGGCCGAGACTTTTTTTTGCTAAGCAAGATTTTCTTTGCATGTTTCTGGACAAGTTCTCTAGGGATGGTTGGTTGTCCTGACTTTTTCTTATTAATGATGATTTTTTTACGCTTGTTGCATGATGTCATTCTAGTATTAAACCTTTGGTGTTGCATATCTGGAAAGAAGTACGGGTATGGGCAGAATAGGAAACAATGACTAGTACTTGGAGTTTTCATCAACCCGCCAATGCGAGGATCCAAAATACGGTCACAAGGTTTCTCCAGAGGACGCAAGGCCCCGACGACCAAATTGTATAGTTCGAAACATTTCAATGCATAATGTGTAACACGAAAGAGGGGACGATGTCGGAGTCCAATTGTCAATTTGTATATAGTGGAGTAGAGAACGCCAATTCTTTCGTACCAGTGTGTCCAATTGTCACTAGTAAGAGCATAGTTAATGTATATCAGGAAGGACACGAAGTTGGTGGGGATGGAAGGCAGTGACAGATACTTTGAACGAAGTTAATGTATACGAAGAACCCACAGTGGAATTGTAGATCACAGATGTTTTGAGTTCAAGATGTATATAACGGAACAATAAACAACTGAGTTCGTAAGCGCCAATCTGACAACGACGACAATAAGTATGGAAAGGAACAACGATCGGTCGAATTCATCATGTGAGGATATAGATGGAGATGAAGACATGTTAGCTCGCCAACCTTGGAACCAGATATCATAGAAAGGCGACTAAGTATATATCCAGAAAGCAATAACAGTCGGGAAGAAGAAAAGGCGAGTTCGATGCGCCAACTTGACAACCGCAACCATACAATTGACTAAGTATGGAAAGGAACAACGACCGGTCGGATTCGTCATGTGAAGATATAGATGGATATGAAGATATGTTAGCCCGCAAACCCTGCAACCACTGATCAAAGAAAGACGACTAAGTATAAAACCAGAAAGTGATAATGGACGGGAAAACGAAAAGGGGAAAAGGGATAAGTATCTAACAATTGAAAAACATTTTTTCCCCGTTTATTAATGGCAATGTTTTTGAACCCCTGGTGGGTTCTTACTAGTAAAAGCATAAAATGCAGATCACTAAAGTTCTTTGGCTGTAAGATGTATATGACGCAACATGGGACATTGGTTCTAGATACCGCCAACTCGGGGCCTGGTGGCTAGATAATTGGCTAAGTATTGGCCAAGAGAAAGGTTTGATATCTATTTTAATAGTATTCATACTAATATATATTATTGGAGAAAGTTTTGATATTTATTTGAATAGTATCCATACTAATATATATCAATGGATTGTTTCTGTTTCAAATGCAAATGATCTCCCAATTTACAGGATGTTGTTCGGTTCACAAATTTTGTTGAAACCACGAAAGTTTTGACTGCAAGATGTATATAACGCAACAAGAAACATGAATTTGCATTGTGGTTTCAACGAGATAAACTCTTTATCATCTATTCATCTTCTATTCATTGCAATGACATGAGCAAACGTCGACTCTCCATAAACATTAACATCTAAATTAAAATAAATGTAATAAAAATTTGGTGTGATTTAAGTAATTAAGGCAACTTCAACCGTTCCTTTATTAATGCCAAGCTTTTCAAACCCCTGGTGAGTTATCACTAGTTAAAGCATAAATTGTAGATCACAGAAGCTCTTTGGTTGCAAGATGTATATGACAGAACAAGGAACATAGTTGTTGAATACCGCAAACCCGGGACCCGATGGCCAGATAATTGGCTAAGTTTTTCCCAAGAGGAAGTTTTTATATTTATTCCAATAGTACTCGTATTAGTATATATGCACGGATATTATAAAACAGAAGAAGCTGCAATATATGCAAGATATTGAACAGGAACATTGCGTCAACACTTGAGTTGCCTTGTTGTAAGTCATTAATTCATTCTATTTATGGGACCCAAAGAATGAAAGCAGGACAAGTCCTCTAATTTCTTTCTTTAAGTATAGGGCCTGCGCCACATAAGTATGGCCTCTGAAAAATTATTCTTCAATGTAAAATGTAAGCAACGAACATAGTAGCCTTTATTTAAATTGAAGTAGTGATGACTAGAAAGAAAAGATCGTCGTCCATGTTTAACAACACATAGGGAAAAAAGGTACAAAATAAAATGAAAAGCAATACCAGAGATTGGAAAACACTATTAAAAAAAAACTGCAATTATTCTGTATTCAAAGAATATGGGTTACAAAATACAACTGAGATTATTTGCCACAATGATTGCGATTTGGCCTACCACCGACCATAAAAAATATGTACATTGATGAAGCTTGTTGATAGTTTTCTTGACGATCAAACCCTTTATTTGTAAAAAACGAGTTGAATATCAATTTCGGGTCTTGGACTTAATTGGTGCTTCCAACTAGATATATCCCTGTTTTTTGAATAACTTGTCTCTTCTAGATATGGCCTGCTTGCAATGGCTGGTTATTCAACATTCCATTCTTTGTCAAGTATTAATTTCCCTCTGCCGTAAAAAACTTGGGGTTTAAGGTGTTTTCCTTGCAATCTTCCTGACCATTGACATCCGAGACAACTTAGAAATGAGATCTAGGCCAAATGAAAAGTTGAAGGAGACATTTTATGTGACATTAGTTATGGGACAGGAAAAAAATTCAAGTATGTTATGACTGCTATTCTCCTTGTATTTGATCATTTGTTTGGTTGAAAATCCTGCCTGAAGATTTGTATGTTGAACTTCTTTGTTTTATTATAGTAAATTGGAAGGAACGTGCATGCCAACTGCAAAATGTTATTCTGTTGAAGTACATGGCTTCTTCAGGAAGCACAGGTATGACAAGTGTATCAAATGCTACAGAACGCATTAGCACATATCTGGCAAGTGTATCAAATGTTGCAGATCACATCAGAATATATCTTTCTTCATAGTGGTGGAAAATATGGTGGCCCATAGAAAGGTCCGGAATGCTGGGAGGTGACGCCAAATATGTAGAGTCTACAACTACATCCAGAGGAAACCGAACAAACTTTGACAAAGAACATGGCTTTCTGTCAAGTCGGTTACCACACCTAGAATTAGCTCAACAAACTTTGAAATAGAAACTTTTGTAGTGATAATATGTCGTTTTATCCACCCATACAATTTATGTTACCCGCCTTTGGTTACATTCGCAAATGGAGTAATATTTCGCATCGTTTACGAACATCATAGACCATTTCTCAAGCCACGGTAAGTGCGACGCTCTGGAGGAAGAGAAATTCTCGTGCGATCTGCAGAAATCGATACACTTGCCAAATCTGTGTTGTTGGAAGAAACTATATACTTCAACAAAGAAGTATTTTGCACGTGACCTGGAAATCCATTACAACTCCCAGCAAGAAAACAAAAAAGTTCAACAAACAAATCTCCAGGCAGCCTTTTCAACCAACCAAAGCATCAAATACAAGGAGAACACCAACCAAAAGATACTTGTTCTTTTTTTTTCCTCCTCTCCGAGTTTCTGTTGGATAACCTAGTTTTTTTTTAACTCAAAGCTCATGTGACATAAAACTAGTCTCTCTTCTTTCATCTGGGCCTCAATCGCATCTCTAAGTTGTCTTACATGTCCATGACCAGGAACATTAGAACGAAGGCATGCTAAAGTGCAACTCTTTGATGATAGAGAGAAATGGCAATAAGTATTTAAAAGCAACGCTGGATGATCTTCCGTAGATTTTGTGTTAATTCGTTTTAATGACACATGTTCTCGATATTTTCGCTTATTAATTTCAATCTTTTCGAATATGTATGCTGAATACTGACTAATAGCACATATTAACATTCCCATATCTGATTAGATTCTCAAATTTGACATCTAGGATATGCACAATATTAAAGAGGGACATGACGTCAAGGCCTCTGTGGGTGACACGTTCGTGCAGTATACCAAAGCCTTTAAGAAAACCAAAAGAGTCAATTTTTTTAATTTATTTTTTGCAAATTCAAAATGCAGGCAAAAGAAATTACCAGATCCCATAATATTTTCTTGTCTATTCATTCTAATGGGATATTTCTTCGAGCTTTCTACTTATTAAAGCCAATCTTTTTGAACCTGTCTAGTCGGTTGTGACTTTTCAAATCATAATTAATGTCTATTGGGAAGGGCAGAAGGTAGCAGGGATGGACGAGAGCGACAAATGCTTTTAAATTTTTTGAACCTGGAAACGCGTCAACTTGCCAAACTTTGAAAACTCGACTAAGTATGGAAAGGTAGGTAGGATAGACAAACTCATCACAGGCAGAGGCACGGTTGCGACTTCAAGGAGTGCGAGGTCGAATTGTAGAGCACGAAAGTTCTGGGTGCAAGATGTATACACCGAACACGAGGCTCCATAGTTCGATAACACCTATCCGCAAAGATGCATCCATAAACCTGGTTAAGTATGCAACCAAATGACGGTCAGTCGGAATGACCACATAAACGTGAGAAACTATAGAACTAGAAACACATTTTACAAGAGGGAAGAAAAAGGGAGAGAACAACTATATCTCTCACACAACAAAACTTGCTCTCTTAAATATGAAACCATAGTAAGACATAAACCATGGAAAAAACATCGCCAACTATGAAATATAGTTTGAGGTTGACAAACTCTGGTTCAACGCGTAGGAGATGCAATTTACATTGACTGCAATTTTTTTTGTATGTTATTTTATCTTAATAGTATTTTATGGAGAGTCCACTGCAGAAGAATGTAACAATAGATCCAACTATGGATGCAACATCCCAACATTGCAAACCCTAGGCAAACAAGAACAAGCAACAAATAGCAACCCAATTAAGAAGTACCAAGAGGCCCAACTGCAGCTGTAGGACCCGAACCCTGCAAGTCGAATCAAAGAACAATAAACAACACACATCGAACAAACAAGTAAGCAACAACCAGTCCACCAGGAATGACGCAGTTCCAATCACGGTTGCAGAACCCCAAACGTGCAAACTGCAACAACACAAACAACCAAACAAAAACAACAACAATAGACAATTAAGAAATCAGTGGAGATGCAAAAAACAAGCATGAACCAGTGAACCAACAGTGGCGCTGAAGCATATAAATAAAAAAAACGGAAGAAAATGTATTGTAACAAGCCTGCTAAGTAAACATTCAACGTTGCCAAGCCTGTTAGGTAAACATTTAAGTCTGTCAGAAATGCTCTGTAAACATTTAAGAAAAAAATGAAATGTGGCAGGTCTTTGACGTATCCCAAAATATTTATTATAATTTATGTAACAATAGTTTGAACACTAGAGAATGTATTCGAAGGCCAAAATTTGGATATGCCAGCATATCAAACATTGCCATAAATTTAGCTAGCAAAAAATGCTAAACCAAACATTCAAACTAATGCTAGCATTAATCCACCTTCGACCAATGCATAAGAAAATATATGATTCAAAAAGACCGTATACGACCAAATACTTTGGATATGCCAGCATATATAACATTGGGAATAGTGAAGCCGACAATAAGACCTCCATTCCGTTGTCCAATCAGATCATGACAAATATGGTACTTTTTTATTATATTAAAATCAGTGTTTTCAGTTCCTTGGTTCCAACAATCGCTATAGTCCCTCTATGCCTACGACATAGTCAACGAATTATTGATCGCTATAGTCCCTCTATGCCTACAACAGGGACTAATAATAGCATGGTAAGGATTCATCAAACCATAAACTTTAAACACACAACCTTAAACACAATAAAAAACTTGCCGTGAATATATGTCCTAGAACTTTGATGTAACGTGTTTTTTCTGGTTGAAATCCTATAAAATATCAAAGTTCTACCAACATTTATGGAAAATATGTCTAGTACTTGAATTTTGTCCTAAGAGTAAGAGTTGGAGTATGAGAATGAAAGTAAAGGAAGCCATTGAGTCTTCATTTTGATTTGATGGCATTCTATATGTCCATTCATCATTCACAAAAGCTCATGGAAGGTATAAAAGCCTACACAAATATTTATAGTTTTTTGTAAATGAAAATTTCTTAATTCATTGAATTTATAATTGAATTTATAGTTTGGGTTTTATGTTTGTTGGGGTCTGAACTTATATATTTATTAGAGTTATGTTTATCTCAATTATTAAACATCAATTTAATAAGTAAAAGAGATAGCAATTTCTCATGAAAAAAATTGAAACTGTTTTTTTTGGAAATTTTTTTCAGTGAAAAAAAAAGAGATATTAATTTTACATGTATCATTATTTTATTTTCAAAATACTTGCTCATAATGTACTATCATTTTCGCAAGTTTTTGTATAATGAAACCTTTACTTTAAATACCCAACCCTATATTTCAATATCTTAGTGAAACGATTTTTTCTCTCCATGACTACCTCTTTGTTAACTAAAATTTGAGAAAGGAGAAATCATAAGAGTGTTGAGTTATCTTCCTATTAACTCGTTAGATAAGTTATATTCTTATTAACTCAGTGGTTAATTTCATCAGGGGAGAAGTTAGTGAGTCATAGCTTTAAGACACACATCTTCTTATATTCCACTCAACTAGTGAAACAAATTAAGATGTTTGGGGAATAATTATCATGTAAGTCATGAGAAACCCATTTACATCACAATAGGGAAAGCATTATAAGGATTACTTGTTGGGATTTACTTCTTTGCTCCGTTAAAGGGTTTATTAGGTCATTAATTAATAGTTATCGTTGTCTCAATTGGGTGGACCTTACAATACCTTACTCTACACATGATACATTCTATTAATTGAGTGGATTATAAGGGGATAGAATGAGTTAATATTATCAACCACTAACGACTTTATTCCCCCTCCTTGGCTAACAAAGCAAAAAAAGTCGTAAGGGGAATGTTATGTCACAATGGCACATTCTAAGGTTCATTTTAGGTTGACTTCAAAATACCATTTTATTGGCTTAAGGTTAATACGGAGAAGTTCCAAAGTATTCAGTTCTTTTATTGTTATCTCCTCAATGACCAAAAGGTCAATGGACATTAGGGAATACATTATAATGAGTTGTAGAAATAAGATAAACATCTTTTTCTTATTTACTTGGTTAACTAAATGTAATGCCCCCTTCCAAGTGATCGGGATGACCCAATAGCCTATATGACTCACGTAGACTATAGTCAACAAGGAAAAAGGGAGTCAAGGAGGTGTCACTAGGTAAAAAGATTGTCAAACCTTAAAAGTGACATTAAATAAAATAAAAAATTATATTTAATGGAATTGGAGTGAAAACAAAGTGAAGATTTGATTTGGTCAAAATGGGGGAAAGATCTAGAAGATCCAAAGGAAGGATAAATAGAGGAGCAACCCTTCCCCTTGGAATTATGTTTTGATATCTTATTGAGTGCTCTTGTAGCAAGTGTTTTCGTTGGGGTTTTGGGCAAAACCCTTCCACTACAGGTTTAGTTTCGATGGTGCAATATCCATCCTAACTAGATAAGAGGAGGATTCATCTGGAATCCTCATTTGAGTTCATTATGGTGTTTGTTTTCACTATGGAGAGAATTTGAAGTCATATCAGCTCGCAAAGGGGGTTTACGACAAATTTATGGAGGAGATTGTTCACCAGGGCTACATGTGTCAGGAGGGTTTCATGCATATGGAAAAGGAGGCATCCCGTGAGTTGAACTAGGGTTGTTCCGTGAGGCCCTGCTAGACACCCCGCAGGCATCCCGCGAGGCCCCGCTAGACACCCCACATATGTCTCGCTAGACACCGCACAGGCGTCTCGTGAGGACCCATGTGAATTAGAGGTTTTGGAGTAGCTTGTCAGATCAGGTCTGGGAAGAGATATGAAGCAATTGGAAGATCGGTTGCAGATCTAACGTCACTAGAGAAGAGCGAAGGAGGGCTTGAAGAGCCTTGTGCTCCATATCTTGGCATCATTCCAGGTTCCATTATGTTGTTTCTATAGTAGATTGTGATGTTTCCTGACAACCATTAGTTTGTGTGCTTAGTAGTAGTCTGCAACTGTTATTACAACCCTTAGTTATCATTGTAATGATTTTTGGGAACTTCCATCCTTAATAAGATGCCATTATTATCAGCTCAATTCTATGTGTAATGGATATATAATATATGTTTAAGCTACTATTTGGCACTTTAAGCAAACTGTTTGACAAAATCACATAAAGAAGAAGAAGAATTGTGGGTAGTACACATATTTCCCATCCATCCTAGTTTGGAACATTACAGTGGTATCAGAGCTGGTGATTCAGTCAGTATGTGATTACATTGATGCATAGAAGAAAGGGCCATGGAGGACAAACTTGTCGAGAATCACCAGAAGAGAAATAAAAGTAAAACACGTAGAGTTAGAACCAGAAGGAAGTATCAGAGACAACAATGAGGTGATCCATATGCTACAAGATTTGGTCAGAAGACAGGAAGAAACAACAAAGTTCCAACAACAATCGCTCAAGGCATTCACACAATTGTTAGGACAACGCGAAAATATGAATGTTGGAGGTCAAGGTGGACCCAGTGGATCCCACTGGAGTGACAAAATATTCTCTGAGAATAGAAACAACCACACTCCAACTCAGAGCAAGAGCTTAAAGACCCCCAAGCCTTTAATACCACAGTTCCTGATAGGGAATCTTACAAAAGAAAAGAAGCAACTAAATCAAGGGATTGATATTAATGTCTCCTACTGAGAGTACGAGACGATAGATACAGACATCCTTGAGAATGTTTCCTATAAAGACTTCCATGAACTCAAACATAAGTACAACCCAAGGGAGGGGAACAAAGGAACAAAAAGCCCACAAAATTTTGATCTCATGTGCAAGGTGGGAAGATTGACTATTACACCCTTCGATGGAACAACAAAGAGTATGACCAGGGCTTGGGTACATAAGTTAGAAATGTTCCTCCAACTCAACCCAATATCCAAAGCAAAAGCAATTATATATGCCACTCTTCACTTGGAAGGAGAAGCTCACGAATGGTGGTACCATGGGTTGGTGACATTAGGGCATGCCAACATCACTTCATATGTGGAATTCACTAAGATCTTGATGGACGTGTTTGACCAGAAGGACCCTGAAATACACTTCAGGGAGTTGGCACAATTGAAACAAACAGGCACACCAAAAGCATACATCACAAAATTTCAGAGAATGACAATTATGGAGACAGACATCTCTCAGTAGAGGTTGGTGATTTTATTCATGAAAGGACTGGTTGAACCCCTGAGAGGATGGGTGAAGGACTTTAGTCCAACCACATTACAAGAGGCCATCATGAGATCCTAATATATGAAGGCTGCAGACAACAAGAAGGCTTCGACAAAATTCTTCATCGCTCAAGGAGGCAAGGAGACCAAATTTCCCCAGAAGTCATGGACAGAGAAGGACATAACAGATGAGGAGACTTAGAGAGAACTAAGGAGGAATAAGCTATGTTTTAGCTGTAAATATTCGTGGGAACCAGGTCATAGATGTATGGGAAAGGGTAAAGTTCATTATATTGAGGTAGTTTCTGACAAGGAGGATGACAATGATGATGAAGATAGGACAATAGTGAGCCCTCGCAGACTACATGGCAGACAAAATTGCAAGATATCACTAAGGGAGTAACCATTGCCACACTTTCGGGAGTCCCTAAATATTATACCTTTAGGATTAGAGGCATTGTGCAAGGTCAGAGAGTTACGACATTAGTGGATGGTGGAGCTACCCACAATTTCATTGATGCTACACTTGTCAACCAGAGGAAGATCCTCGGGGAGGATTTCGAGGGATTCAATGTGGTAGTAGCAGATGGGTACAACATGATGTGCACTTAGAGGATTCGAGGATTGGAAGTAACCTTGGGTAACTACACATTATCAATGACTTTTACATAGTGGATTTAGTAGATAATCATTGTCGATGATTGCAGCTATGTGAGACATTCTCCATCTTACAAACCTATGAGGTGTGGACCATTGCAACTCTGTGAGTCTTTCTCTCAGCTTACAAACCTGAGAGAAATCCCCTAAGAAGTNGTATATGACAGAACAAGGAACATAGTTGTTGAATACCGCAAACCCAGGACCCGATGGCCAGAGAATTGGCTAAGTTTTTCCCAAGAGGAAGTTTTTATATTTATTCCAATAGTACTCGTATTAGTATATATGCACGGATATTATAAAACAGAAGAAGTTGCAATATATGCAAGATATTGAACAGGAACATTGCGTCAACACTTGTGTTGCCTTGTTGTAAGTCATTAATTCATTCTATTTATGGGACCCAAAGAATGAAAGCAGGACAGGTCCTCTAATTTCTTTCTTTAAGTATAGGGCCCACGCCACATAAGTATGGCCTATGAAAAATTATTCTTCAATGTAAAATGTAAGCAACGAACATAGTAGCCTTTATTTAAATTGAAGTAGTGATGACCAGAAAGAAAAGATCGTCGTCCATGTTTAACGACACACAGGGAAAAAAGGTACAAAATAAAATGAAAAGCAATACCAGAGATTGGAAAACACTATTAAAAAAAAACTGCAATTATTTTGTATTCAAATAATATGGGTTACAAAATACAACTGAGATTATTTGCCACAATGATTGCGATTTGGCCTACCGCCAACCATAAAAAATATGTACATTGATGAAGCTTGTTGATAGTTTTCTTGACGATCAAACCCTTTATTTGTAAAAAATGAGTTGAATATCAATTTCGGGTCTTGGACTTAATTGGTGCTGCCAACTAGATATATCCCAGTTTTTTGAATAACTTGTCTCTTCTAGATATGGCCTGCTTGCAATGGCTGGTTATTCAACATTCCATTCTTTGTCAAGTATTAATTTCTCTCTGCCGTAAAAAAATTGGGGTTTAAGGTGTTTTCCTTGCAATCTTCTTGACCATTGACATCTGAGACAACTTAGAAATGAGATCTAGGCTAAATGAAAAGTTGAAGGAGACATTTTATGTGACATTATTTATGGGACAGGAAAAAAATTCAAGTATGTTATGACTGCTATTCTCCTTGTATTTGATCATCTGTTTGGTTGAAAAGCCTGCCTGAAGATTTGTATGTTGAACTTCTTTGTTTTATTATAGTAAATTGGAAGGAACGTGCATGCCAGCTGCAAAATGTTATTCTGTTGAAGTACATGGCTTCTTCAGGAAGCACATGTATGACAAGTGTATCAAATGCTACAGAACACATTAGCACATATCTGGCAAGTGTATCAAATGTTGCAGATCACATCAGAATATATCTTTCTTCATAGCGGTGGAAAATATGGTGGCCCATAGAAAGGTCCGGAATGTTGGGAGGTGACGCCAAATATGTAGAGTCTGCAACTACATCCAGAGGAAACCGAACAAACTTTGACAAAGAACATGGCTTTCTGTCAAGTCGGTTACCACACCCAGAATTAGCTCAACAAACTTTGAAATAGAAACTTTTGTAGTGATAATATGTCGTTTTATCCACCCATACAATTTATGTTACCCGCCTCTCGTTACATTCGCAAATGGAGTAATATTTCGCATCGTTTACGAACATCATAGACCATTTCTCAAGCCACGGTAAGTGCGACGCTCTGGAGGAAGAGAAATTCTTGTGTGATCTGCAGAAATCGATACACTTGCCAAATCTGTGTTGTTGGAAGAAACTATATACTTCAACAAAGAAGTATTTTGCACGTGACCTGAAAATCCATTACAACTCCCAGCAAGAAAACAAAAAAGTTCAACAAACAAATCTCCAGGCAGCCTTTTCAACCAACCAAAGCATCAAATACAAGGAGAACACCAACCAAAAGATACTTGTTCTTTTTTTTTCCTCCTCTCCGAGTTTCTGTTGGATAACCTAGTTTTTTTTTAACTCAAAGCTCATGTGACATAAAACTAGTCTCTCTTCTTTCATCTGGGCCTCAATCGCATCTCTAAGTTGTCTTACATGTCCATGACCAGGAACATTAGAACGAAGGCATGCTAAAGTGCAACTCTTTGATGATAGAGAGAAATGGCAATAAGTATTTAAAAGCAACGCTGGATGATCTTCCGTAGATTTTGTGTTAATTCGTTTTAATGACACATGTTCTCGATATTTTCGCTTATTAATTTCAATCTTTTCGAATATGTATGCTGAATACTGACTAATAGCACATATTAACATTCCCATATCTGATTAGATTCTCAAATTTGACATCTAGGATATGCACAATATTAAAGAGGGACATGACGTCAAGGCCTCTGTGGGTGACACGTTCGTGCAGTATACCAAAGCCTTTAAGAAAACCAAAAGAGTCAATTTTTTTAATTTATTTTTTGCAAATTCAAAATGCAGGCAAAAGAAATTACCAGATCCCATAATATTTTCTTGTCTATTCATTCTAATGGGATATTTCTTCGAGCTTTCTACTTATTAAAGCCAATCTTTTTGAACCTGTCTAGTCGGTTGTGACTTTTCAAATCATAATTAATGTCTATTGGGAAGGGCAGAAGGTAGCAGGGATGGACGAGAGCGACAAATGCTTTTAAATTTTTTGAACCTGGAAACGCGTCAACTTGCCAAACTTTGAAAACTCGACTAAGTATGGAAAGGTAGGTAGGATAGACAAACTCATCACAGGCAGAGGCACGGTTGCGACTTCAAGGAGTGCGAGGTCGAATTGTAGAGCACGAAAGTTCTGGGTGCAAGATGTATACACCGAACACGAGGCTCCATAGTTCGATAACACCTATCCGCAAAGATGCATCCATAAACCTGGTTAAGTATGCAACCAAATGACGGTCAGTCGGAATGACCACATAAACGTGAGAAACTATAGAACTAGAAACACATTTTACAAGAGGGAAGAAAAAGGGAGAGAACAACTATATCTCTCACACAACAAAACTTGCTCTCTTAAATATGAAACCATAGTAAGACATAAACCATGGAAAAAACATCGCCAACTATGAAATATAGTTTGAGGTTGACAAACTCTGGTTCAACGCGTAGGAGATGCAATTTACATTGACTGCAATTTTTTTTGTAT
Source organism: Picea glauca (assembly GCA_000966675.3). Classification (NCBI taxonomy): domain Eukaryota; kingdom Viridiplantae; phylum Streptophyta; class Pinopsida; order Pinales; family Pinaceae; genus Picea; species Picea glauca. Next base: position 84,614 of record JZKD02S1830547.1, read on the forward strand.
GTTATTTTATCTTAATAGTATTTTATGGAGAGTCCACTGCAGAAGAATGTAACAATAGATCCAACTATGGATGCAACATCCCAACATTGCAAACCCTAGGCAAACAAGAACAAGCAACAAATAGCAACCCAATTAAGAAGTACCAAGAGGCCCAACTGCAGCTGTAGGACCCGAACCCTGCAAGTCGAATCAAAGAACAATAAACAACACACATCGAACAAACAAGTAAGCAACAACCAGTCCACCAGGAATGACGCAGTTCCAATCACGGTTGCAGAACCCCAAACGTGCAAACTGCAACAACACAAACAACCAAACAAAAACAACAACAATAGACAATTAAGAAATCAGTGGAGATGCAAAAAACAAGCATGAACCAGTGAACCAACAGTGGCGCTGAAGCATATAAATAAAAAAAACGGAAGAAAATGTATTGTAACAAGCCTGCTAAGTAAACATTCAACGTTGCCAAGCCTGTTAGGTAAACATTTAAGTCTGTCAGAAATGCTCTGTAAACATTTAAGAAAAAAATGAAATGTGGCAGGTCTTTGACGTATCCCAAAATATTTATTATAATTTATGTAACAATAGTTTGAACACTAGAGAATGTATTCGAAGGCCAAAATTTGGATATGCCAGCATATCAAACATTGCCATAAATTTAGCTAGCAAAAAATGCTAAACCAAACATTCAAACTAATGCTAGCATTAATCCACCTTCGACCAATGCATAAGAAAATATATGATTCAAAAAGACCGTATACGACCAAATACTTTGGATATGCCAGCATATATAACATTGGGAATAGTGAAGCCGACAATAAGACCTCCATTCCGTTGTCCAATCAGATCATGACAAATATGGTACTTTTTTATTATATTAAAATCAGTGTTTTCAGTTCCTTGGTTCCAACAATCGCTATAGTCCCTCTATGCCTACGACATAGTCAACGAATTATTGATCGCTATAGTCCCTCTATGCCTACAACAGGGACTAATAATAGCATGGTAAGGATTCATCAAACCATAAACTTTAAACACACAACCTTAAACACAATAAAAAACTTGCCGTGAATATATGTCCTAGAACTTTGATGTAACGTGTTTTTTCTGGTTGAAATCCTATAAAATATCAAAGTTCTACCAACATTTATGGAAAATATGTCTAGTACTTGAATTTTGTCCTAAGAGTAAGAGTTGGAGTATGAGAATGAAAGTAAAGGAAGCCATTGAGTCTTCATTTTGATTTGATGGCATTCTATATGTCCATTCATCATTCACAAAAGCTCATGGAAGGTATAAAAGCCTACACAAATATTTATAGTTTTTTGTAAATGAAAATTTCTTAATTCATTGAATTTATAATTGAATTTATAGTTTGGGTTTTATGTTTGTTGGGGTCTGAACTTATATATTTATTAGAGTTATGTTTATCTCAATTATTAAACATCAATTTAATAAGTAAAAGAGATAGCAATTTCTCATGAAAAAAATTGAAACTGTTTTTTTTGGAAATTTTTTTCAGTGAAAAAAAAAGAGATATTAATTTTACATGTATCATTATTTTATTTTCAAAATACTTGCTCATAATGTACTATCATTTTCGCAAGTTTTTGTATAATGAAACCTTTACTTTAAATACCCAACCCTATATTTCAATATCTTAGTGAAACGATTTTTTCTCTCCATGACTACCTCTTTGTTAACTAAAATTTGAGAAAGGAGAAATCATAAGAGTGTTGAGTTATCTTCCTATTAACTCGTTAGATAAGTTATATTCTTATTAACTCAGTGGTTAATTTCATCAGGGGAGAAGTTAGTGAGTCATAGCTTTAAGACACACATCTTCTTATATTCCACTCAACTAGTGAAACAAATTAAGATGTTTGGGGAATAATTATCATGTAAGTCATGAGAAACCCATTTACATCACAATAGGGAAAGCATTATAAGGATTACTTGTTGGGATTTACTTCTTTGCTCCGTTAAAGGGTTTATTAGGTCATTAATTAATAGTTATCGTTGTCTCAATTGGGTGGACCTTACAATACCTTACTCTACACATGATACATTCTATTAATTGAGTGGATTATAAGGGGATAGAATGAGTTAATATTATCAACCACTAACGACTTTATTCCCCCTCCTTGGCTAACAAAGCAAAAAAAGTCGTAAGGGGAATGTTATGTCACAATGGCACATTCTAAGGTTCATTTTAGGTTGACTTCAAAATACCATTTTATTGGCTTAAGGTTAATACGGAGAAGTTCCAAAGTATTCAGTTCTTTTATTGTTATCTCCTCAATGACCAAAAGGTCAATGGACATTAGGGAATACATTATAATGAGTTGTAGAAATAAGATAAACATCTTTTTCTTATTTACTTGGTTAACTAAATGTAATGCCCCCTTCCAAGTGATCGGGATGACCCAATAGCCTATATGACTCACGTAGACTATAGTCAACAAGGAAAAAGGGAGTCAAGGAGGTGTCACTAGGTAAAAAGATTGTCAAACCTTAAAAGTGACATTAAATAAAATAAAAAATTATATTTAATGGAATTGGAGTGAAAACAAAGTGAAGATTTGATTTGGTCAAAATGGGGGAAAGATCTAGAAGATCCAAAGGAAGGATAAATAGAGGAGCAACCCTTCCCCTTGGAATTATGTTTTGATATCTTATTGAGTGCTCTTGTAGCAAGTGTTTTCGTTGGGGTTTTGGGCAAAACCCTTCCACTACAGGTTTAGTTTCGATGGTGCAATATCCATCCTAACTAGATAAGAGGAGGATTCATCTGGAATCCTCATTTGAGTTCATTATGGTGTTTGTTTTCACTATGGAGAGAATTTGAAGTCATATCAGCTCGCAAAGGGGGTTTACGACAAATTTATGGAGGAGATTGTTCACCAGGGCTACATGTGTCAGGAGGGTTTCATGCATATGGAAAAGGAGGCATCCCGTGAGTTGAACTAGGGTTGTTCCGTGAGGCCCTGCTAGACACCCCGCAGGCATCCCGCGAGGCCCCGCTAGACACCCCACATATGTCTCGCTAGACACCGCACAGGCGTCTCGTGAGGACCCATGTGAATTAGAGGTTTTGGAGTAGCTTGTCAGATCAGGTCTGGGAAGAGATATGAAGCAATTGGAAGATCGGTTGCAGATCTAACGTCACTAGAGAAGAGCGAAGGAGGGCTTGAAGAGCCTTGTGCTCCATATCTTGGCATCATTCCAGGTTCCATTATGTTGTTTCTATAGTAGATTGTGATGTTTCCTGACAACCATTAGTTTGTGTGCTTAGTAGTAGTCTGCAACTGTTATTACAACCCTTAGTTATCATTGTAATGATTTTTGGGAACTTCCATCCTTAATAAGATGCCATTATTATCAGCTCAATTCTATGTGTAATGGATATATAATATATGTTTAAGCTACTATTTGGCACTTTAAGCAAACTGTTTGACAAAATCACATAAAGAAGAAGAAGAATTGTGGGTAGTACACATATTTCCCATCCATCCTAGTTTGGAACATTACAGTGGTATCAGAGCTGGTGATTCAGTCAGTATGTGATTACATTGATGCATAGAAGAAAGGGCCATGGAGGACAAACTTGTCGAGAATCACCAGAAGAGAAATAAAAGTAAAACACGTAGAGTTAGAACCAGAAGGAAGTATCAGAGACAACAATGAGGTGATCCATATGCTACAAGATTTGGTCAGAAGACAGGAAGAAACAACAAAGTTCCAACAACAATCGCTCAAGGCATTCACACAATTGTTAGGACAACGCGAAAATATGAATGTTGGAGGTCAAGGTGGACCCAGTGGATCCCACTGGAGTGACAAAATATTCTCTGAGAATAGAAACAACCACACTCCAACTCAGAGCAAGAGCTTAAAGACCCCCAAGCCTTTAATACCACAGTTCCTGATAGGGAATCTTACAAAAGAAAAGAAGCAACTAAATCAAGGGATTGATATTAATGTCTCCTACTGAGAGTACGAGACGATAGATACAGACATCCTTGAGAATGTTTCCTATAAAGACTTCCATGAACTCAAACATAAGTACAACCCAAGGGAGGGGAACAAAGGAACAAAAAGCCCACAAAATTTTGATCTCATGTGCAAGGTGGGAAGATTGACTATTACACCCTTCGATGGAACAACAAAGAGTATGACCAGGGCTTGGGTACATAAGTTAGAAATGTTCCTCCAACTCAACCCAATATCCAAAGCAAAAGCAATTATATATGCCACTCTTCACTTGGAAGGAGAAGCTCACGAATGGTGGTACCATGGGTTGGTGACATTAGGGCATGCCAACATCACTTCATATGTGGAATTCACTAAGATCTTGATGGACGTGTTTGACCAGAAGGACCCTGAAATACACTTCAGGGAGTTGGCACAATTGAAACAAACAGGCACACCAAAAGCATACATCACAAAATTTCAGAGAATGACAATTATGGAGACAGACATCTCTCAGTAGAGGTTGGTGATTTTATTCATGAAAGGACTGGTTGAACCCCTGAGAGGATGGGTGAAGGACTTTAGTCCAACCACATTACAAGAGGCCATCATGAGATCCTAATATATGAAGGCTGCAGACAACAAGAAGGCTTCGACAAAATTCTTCATCGCTCAAGGAGGCAAGGAGACCAAATTTCCCCAGAAGTCATGGACAGAGAAGGACATAACAGATGAGGAGACTTAGAGAGAACTAAGGAGGAATAAGCTATGTTTTAGCTGTAAATATTCGTGGGAACCAGGTCATAGATGTATGGGAAAGGGTAAAGTTCATTATATTGAGGTAGTTTCTGACAAGGAGGATGACAATGATGATGAAGATAGGACAATAGTGAGCCCTCGCAGACTACATGGCAGACAAAATTGCAAGATATCACTAAGGGAGTAACCATTGCCACACTTTCGGGAGTCCCTAAATATTATACCTTTAGGATTAGAGGCATTGTGCAAGGTCAGAGAGTTACGACATTAGTGGATGGTGGAGCTACCCACAATTTCATTGATGCTACACTTGTCAACCAGAGGAAGATCCTCGGGGAGGATTTCGAGGGATTCAATGTGGTAGTAGCAGATGGGTACAACATGATGTGCACTTAGAGGATTCGAGGATTGGAAGTAACCTTGGGTAACTACACATTATCAATGACTTTTACATAGTGGATTTAGTAGATAATCATTGTCGATGATTGCAGCTATGTGAGACATTCTCCATCTTACAAACCTATGAGGTGTGGACCATTGCAACTCTGTGAGTCTTTCTCTCAGCTTACAAACCTGAGAGAAATCCCCTAAGAAGTGTATGTGGTTCCTGCCTGAGACAGAGCTAGGAATGTAGAGATGACCCCCTCTAGTTAGAGAGTTGAGAAGAACTCCAGATGATTATCCAGTGGGAAAGGCGATCTATTGAGTTATACGTGCCTGTGGTTGAGCACAAGGTGAACGTGTGAAATCCCAAAGTGATGGGTGCATCTTCATGTGAACAGAAATGAAGATGATGTATTAGCCTCTGTTGGATTACTGAGAGTGGGGGTGAATTAGTAATAGCGTAATTATAATCCTTTTTCTCCAAATAATCCAAGTGTTATATCAATGTAGAATTATTATCCAATAATGAGAAAAAAAAAATGAACAATCACACACATACACAATACACCAGTGTTTTACGTGGAAACCCAAATCGGGAGAAAACCACGGAATGCTTTTTCTTATATGTCTTGAAGAATTACATTCATTGGAAGCACCAACTTCCTTTGTTTTACAGCTGCAACTGGAAGGAGACTCCAACCCCCTAGTTTCTCAGGCTACAACCTGAGGGAAGCTCCAACTCCCCAATTCTCTGGCTACAACCAGAAGGATGCTACAACCCCCTTTGTTCTCCGACTACAACCGGAAGGTGGCGACAACCACCTATCCTTGCCCCATCCAACCGCCCTGAAGTAGAAGTAGAATGATGGATCCACTGTCACACTATCACTGTGAGATATACCGCTGTAAACCTGTACCAATAAACCAGAACCATGCATCAACCATGCATCAACCTGTACCATAAACAAGTGCATCAACCATGCACCAACCTATACCATAAACAAGTGCATAAACCATGCACCAAGTATGTAACAATCATGTGTCAACTACTCATCAACTATGACTCATCAACTATGACTCATCAATATGTACCAACATCATCAACTATACACCTCATGTATGTGCCAACTCATCAACTACTTGTCTC